>CM075354.1:102772500-103062500 GCA_037693485.1 Kitagawia praeruptora | reverse complement strand
TAAATAAAAACATAATATTGAAAAAAGAATTGAAAATCAAAAGTACCTTGATACGATTAC
Source organism: Kitagawia praeruptora (assembly GCA_037693485.1). Taxonomy (NCBI): domain Eukaryota; kingdom Viridiplantae; phylum Streptophyta; class Magnoliopsida; order Apiales; family Apiaceae; genus Kitagawia; species Kitagawia praeruptora. The sequence goes on along the minus strand of CM075354.1, from coordinate 103,062,440 downwards.
AAGCTATGAAGTGTTAGCTATGAATTGTTATCTATGAATTGTTATCTATGAATTGTTATGATTTACAATGGTAGGATGTGTTTAAATAGGCTCTACAAATCTTGCCCATCAAGATATTGCCTTCTATTACAATTAGGATTTAAAGAAGGTACCCAAAACTGCCCAGAATACAATTAGAATTAGAAAAAGGGCAAAACAGTAAATTCCCAGCCTTCTTTAATAAAGAGTACGTGCGCGACTTTAATCAGTACGTTTCTTGCACTTGTTTCCTTTTCCAGGTTGTAGAAAATCTCTCAAGCTTCGCGTGGGCAGTAAGATCGCTGAAAACGGACTTCTAGAACTCCAGATATGGCCAAAACAGTATAAGCTGCGCAGCCTTCCCGGAAAATCCGAATTTTAATCAATTAAATCTCCAAAAACGACAAAAGCTTAGATATTCTTGGAAACCTGCACAACTACACAAAACACATCAAAACTACACAAACTTGAGTCCAAAACAATCAATTTAAGCCGATTTAGAATGCTCCAAGTGGATATAAAATCCACTTATCACATTCCTGAACCGTATTAAAGCTCCCATCCATGGCAACTGCAGCCGACGCACCTCTATCCTCCCACACTCTCTTATTCCTCAAAAACTACACACCCCAAAGGATCGTACATATGTTCACAATTTCATCGTTTCCAGCTATATCAAGTTTTTGCAATAACCATTCTGGAGTTAATTCAATTATTGTCGTATCAAATTGTAGACCCTTATATTGCCAACAACTGGTAGCAAAGCTACAGTCGAAAAATACATGGGTATGAAGCTCCTCATCTTTATTGCAAAATAGGCACATGATTGTTACTAGCATACCTTTAGACCTTAATCTGTTGCGCACAAGTATATTTTTTTGACAAAAACGCCATAAGAACTCCTTCATCTTGTGAGGAATCAATAGTTTTCAAATTGTCTTCCGACCCCTAGATTGTGGAACGGGTCCTAGGTTTTCTCTACTTCTATCAATCCAATGATGGTATCCAATCTTCACATTAAATGACCCATCATTTGACTTGGACCATGCTATTCGATCGCCCACTAGATGTTGTGACACAAACATTGCCAGAATAGCAGCAGCATCAATAACAGTAAACAAGCCTCGAACCTTCTCCACATATATCCCAGTTGTTCGTACCTGGATAAAACAACTCAACCACCCTTTCTCCTCTCCCCACATACAAGTGGTCATTCTCTACACAAAAATCTTGCTTTAATCTCAGCCACGGATCTCAGCTGGTTGCCACAATCTCATCATCGCTACCCAAGATCCACTTAAAACCAGATTTCAACTTTTCTTTAGATTGCCATATACTCGATAAAAGGTAACTCCCTCCCTACCCTTTACTTTTCTTTAGATTGCACTCTGGAAAGTATCTCGATTTAAGCACACGAGAGACCAACATCTCTGATTTTTTAATGCATTTCCACATATGCTTACCAAGCAGGGCAATGTTAAAACCATACAAATCACGAAAACCTAGCCCCCCTCTGTCTTTATTCACACTCATAGCACTCCACGGCAGCCAATTTATCCATTTGTTCTTACCTGCTCCTGAACTTCACCAATATTTATTAAACAACCTCTCAATTTCCTGATGCATCATCTTTAGAAATAAAAAACAAGACATGTTATAAACCTGGGCCACATTTTAAATCAGAATTAGTTTCCCTGCTCTTGATATAAGCTTCGACTCCCAACTTTGAATTCTTTTGCATACTCGTTCCTTAAGCCAAACACCCTTTTCTTGGACCTTCCTACCATAGAAGGAATACCCAAATAGTTACTACTGCTGATATCATTATGAACCTCAGAAAACTTTGCCTGCTTGTCTCATCTGACATTTGAACTAAACATCACTCCTGATTTCTAAAAATTGACAAATTGTCTTGATAGCTCTTCATATCTAGCCAGAATTTCTTTCACATGAGTAGCTTCTTCTATCATTGGTTTGAAGAAAAGGAAACTGTCATCTATGAACAACAAGTGAGTGATCTCCGGAGCATTACTACTGACTCGAAACCCATGAACTCTGCCCATTATAGCTGCTTCGTCGATCGCATTAGAGAGGCACTCAACATAAAGAGAAATAAGTAAGGTGATAGGGGATCTCCTTGTCCGAGTCCTCGTTTTAGGTGGATTTGCCCAATCAGATCTCCATTCCGACACACATTATAAAAAATAGTTGTCACACACCTCATAACCCAAGTGATCCACTCTGTACAAAAACCCATAGCCTTCATTCTGCTCTTCGAATATCCCCAATCTACTCTATCGTATGCCTTACTGATATCTAATTTAAGTGCAACCTCACCCTGCCCACCAACCCTGCCACGCCTGATATGATGAACAACTTCAAAGGCCACTATCACGTTGTATGTGATGCTTCGTTCTGGGACAAGAGTAGATTACTTTTCAGTTATTATATTCGGAAGCACAACTTTCAATCTGTTTGATAAGACTTTAACCATTTTTTGTAAAGAACGTTGCACAACGCTATTGATCGGTGATCTTTCATACGACACGCCCCCTCTTTTTTTGGTATTAAAACCACATTAGGACTGTTCAAATCAGCTGGGAATGCCTCACCTCGAAGACACCCTTTACAGCTCTCATACACCTTCCTCATTACAATCTAGAAATTCTAGTAAAAGGAAGGATTCAACCCATCAGGACCACTTGCCTTATCAGGATGCATTTGATTTATATCTTCATTAAACTCTTAAAACTTCACTTCCTCTGTTAGCCCTGTATTCTGACTACTTGACACTCTTCTTGGGCTGCTCATATGCTTTGCCACGTTTACTCCGCCCGCTTATGCTAACACACTCAGGAAATACTCCTTCAACAACAGTCCCATATCCTCCTTACCTTCGACTCGAGTCCCATCACGCTTCTCAAGAAAAGAAATATGGTTTAATTTCTTACGAACGATCACTACAAGAATTTTTGAATCAGACGACACTCATTAGACAACACTTCGACGAAAAAGCGTTGGCTGAAATTTTTACACAACGGTCTTTTTTTCAAGCTTTTCGGTGTATTGTCTGATCATGAACTTAACGACAGTTTTAAAAAGTGTTGTCTTGAAGATCAAAATAGACATCCGTTTTACAACAGTTTTGAAAAGTAGTGTTGTCTAATAGGCTATCTTACAACGGTCCGAAAAAGCGTTGTAAAACTTAGACAAGTGTTTTTATCAGATATTGCTTCAAAAGAAGTCACACAACGGTGACTAAATACTATTGTCTAATTTTAACAACGTTTTGTGAAAGCATTGTCTGAAGAAACTTCAGACAATGCTTTCAAAAAACATTGTTAAAATCAGACAAGTGTTTTGATATGACGTTGTATGAAATGTAATCAGATAATGGTTTGTGAATACTGTTGTCTGGATTGCATGCAACACACAATGGTTTTGTACATTAAATCGTAGTCTTCAACACTTTCATATAAGCTTTTAAAAATTTAAACTGTTGTCTTAACCTTATTTATACAAGTGTTTTACAAATAAACCGTTGTCTGATGTGACAACACGTGATTGGTGGAAAATCTTTCACCTGGATTGCTGAGGTGGCGAAATAATAGCCCTTGATTGAAATGGGATTAGATATTAGCCGTTAGATTAAGAATATATATTAAACCGTTGTCTTCAACACTTTCAGAAAAGCTTTTTTAAATTTAAAATGTTGTCATAACCTTATTCATACAAGCATTTTACAAATAAACTATTGTCTAATGTGACAGCACGTGATTATTTTTTACTACATTTTTGTTAAAATCTCGTACAACATGACCTTTATATTTTTCAATTATTTTTTCTCAACACTAAAATGAGTGCTTATTAACATCTTTACGGTTCGATTGTCGAAGAAATCATTCAAAAAATTATTCAGTGAATCTGGATCGTGCCCCGTTATAGGAAGCAACACTAGCTTTTACTACGTTTTTGTTAAAATCTCGTACAACCCGACTTTTCTATTTTTTGATTATTTTTTACCAACACTAAAATGAGTTCTTACGGTTGGATCATCAAAGAAATCATTCAAAAAAATTATTCAGTGAATCCTGCCCCGTTATAGGAAGTAGCACTTTAACTACATTTTTGTTAAAATCTCGTACAACCCGACCTTTTTATTTTTCGATTATTTTTTCCTAACACTAAAATGAGTGCTTATTAACATCCGTACGGTTCGATCATCGAATAAATCATTCAAAAAAATTATTCAGTGAATCTGGATCGTGCCCCGTTATAGGAAGTAACACTAGCTTTTACTACGTTTTTGTTAAAATCTCGTACAACCCGACCTTTTTATTTTTTGATGATTTTTTCCCAACACTAAAATGAGTGCTTATTAACATTCTTATGGTTCGATTATCAAAGAAATCATTCAAAAAAATTATTCAGTGAATCTTGCCCCGTTATAGGAAGTAGCACTTTAAGTACATTTTTGTTAAAATCTCGTACAACCCGAACTTTTTATTTTTCGATTATTTTTTTCCAACACTAAAATGAGTATTTATTAACATCCGTACGGTTCGATCGTCGAAGAAATCATTCAAAAAAATTATTCAGTGAATCTGGATCGTGCCTCGTTAAAGGAAGTAGCACTTTAACTACATTTTTGTTAAAATCTCACACAACCCGATCTTTTTATTTTTTGATTATTTTTTCTCAACACTAAAATTAGTGTTTATTAACATCCGTATGGTTCGATCATCGAAGAAATCATTCAAAAAAATTATTCAGTGAATCTGGATCGTGCCCTGTTACATGAAGCAGCACTTTTACTACGTTTTTGTTAAAATCTCATACAACCCACCCTTTTAATTTTTTGATTAATTTTTTCCAACACTAATATGAGTGCTTATTAACATCTTTACGGTTCGATTGTCGAGAAATGTGGTCGAATGTATCACTAAAAATTTTCAAATTGATTTTGTTTATTTATATTTATGTTAAAAAAAAACATAACTAGTGTCAGACAACGGTATCTTTATTACATATCATTATCTGAAACTTCACATTACAACTGTATTTGTTAAATACCGTTGTGTGTTAGCAAACAATGGTTTATTTGTCCAAAACTGTTGTCTGGTATCACTCGAGACAGCGGTATTTGACAAATAACCACTTCATTTAGCAAGACCACTTCATTTATTAAATTTTAAATTTTACAAACCAAATTAATTTTTATTTTTTGAAAATTTGTGAATATCATTATATTAGATATATCTTGACATCCGGATGGTTGGGTCGTCAAGAAATAGTTTTAAAAAATAGAAACAACAAATCGTGACAAAGAATTAGTTACGAGTACTAGTCAATATAGTAGTGATCTACTAAGATCTACAACCAAATTAATTTTTTATATATTGAAAATTTGGGAATATCATTCAAATAGGTATATTTTAATAGAAAGCTAGTTAATCTAATATTTCACAAATAAAAATTATTTTAAAAAGTTAGTATAAAAAATTATTTTACAAAAGTTTTTATTTTGATTTCCCTCTTCTATTTTCCCTCATTTGTTTCATCAAACAAACCCAAATTTTCTTGAAATTTCCCCTTTTTTTTCCCAAATGTATTCCCCGCCATGTACCAAAATTTTCCGCCCTCAGTCAATTTTTCACTTCCCCTTATCAAAACAAAACATCAGCCAAAAAAAAACAACCCTCTCACTCACTCACCCCTCTCGGCTCTCTCTCTCGCGAACCCTAAATCTCACCCTCAAATCCACAAATCACCACAATCTCAGCCTCAAATCCACAGCTCTCACCCTCAAATCCACATCTCTCACCCTCACATCTCAAAGCTCAAATCTCACAACTCTCAAAGCTCAAATCGATTTGTTCGAAACCCAAATCGATTTGTTTGAATTGATTTGTTCAAGTCTTGAAACCTCGATTTGTTGAGTGGATTGATTTGGTGAGTCTTTCAGTTCGATGTATTTTTGTTTTTGTTTTTGTTTTTCGTCAAGATGTTTAAACTTCTTCTTTAGACATCTTCTTGGTTTAGACCAAATTCACTTTACTCACTGTTTGATTATTTTGCTTTATGCTGCTAAGATTGTGTCAGGGTTGATGAGTAAGGCGGTGGTTGAGTCCAGGGTTAAGGCGGAGAGGAAGGCTAAAGCTACTAAGTTTGTGTTGTTTCTAAAGCGAAGAGAAAAGGAGAAGTTGTTGGATGGACAGGGTTAAGGCTCATGGTTTAATTATATATATTTAGTGTCCCCTTAATATTGATGGGTTTGCTGTGTTTTTCTTTGAGAACTTGTGCAAAAGTTTCAAACTTTTGAGTTTACGATGGCCTTATTTTATTGATCTTTCTCTGATTTGCTTAGGTAATAATTTTTGCTAAAGTTTCAATATTTTTGAAAATGAGTTTTCATGTATTTAGTCAAGGCAGAAGTGAGAGATGACTTGATGATTAAATAGAAGTGTAGAGATGTCATGTTTTTCAATGTCAAGATGCTGCATCTCAGATATGTATATGTTTTGAATTTTGTTTCTGCATCACTTTCTTATATTTGGTTTCAGTACATTTTTGTTTGAAATCAGATTCTAGTAACTTGTTAACATATTTCATATCTTATTACTACAGTTTATCCTCCTCTCATCCCTGGTTTTTGTCTATTACCAATGCATGGGAAAGGCTTCTGTTATAGCCATGTTTATAGTCTCTGGATAAACTGAAGCACTCTCCTGGACAGCTTGTAAACTAAATACAGGTGTGTAACTTATATGTAATACAGTCTACTGGATAGTTGATAATATATATGTTAAAAAAAAATTCGCTTATTTTAGAGTACCCTCGTGTGAGCTCCTGGCTCCGCCACTAGTTAGTCGGTACTTCAATTAAGCACTACTTGTTGATGGTGGTATCATTCATCAAACAATTTCAGTAGATCTAATCTTAAGTGTTTCATTAACTTTTTTTTTCTAAACTCTTTAGCTGTTGAGGTTAAAGGTGGAAAACCTTTTAAGGTGGAACTTCATAAGAAAAGGGCTTTGCATCTATCACATGTATTATGGGATTCTGGAACCTTATGCTCTATAATTTGAATATATGAGTTTGATTATATCTGCAAGACTGATTCTTATTTTTTTGCAGGCTTGTATTGGTGAAGTCGAGAAGGACAATTCTGAATCAATTTGCCTGTTTGTGAATGTTAATTAATGGGAAAAAGCTTGTTCTTGGAATATACATGCATCACTACTTCACAAAATGGCTATAAAGAAGATAATCCAGTTGCTATATATATCCAAAGTGACATGGGCTATCAAATGGTATGAAGTTTCCCTTTAGCATATAGTTTGTAGTCATTAGATCCAAGTTTAAGTGTATTTCCTAATACATGAAGCCTTGGGAAAACATATAGCTTCCGCAAGTCGCATGTTAAAATTTGGTGTCAGTTTTTTACTTGAGAACTTGCGATATGGCAAAAACATGTTCAGTCATGCATTAAAGATTAAGAAGTATAATCTTGCCGCTTGTTCCATTTAATTAAACTTGACCATAGCTCTGTGTAATTATCTGTTAACATCTTGATAAAGTTGACCACAATTTTCTATTAGTTTTATATATCTGACAAGTGTATAAATCATAATAAAAATTTTATCTCTGGCCTCAGGCTGGTAACCCTTTCACCGATCAGAATGAAGCTGCTTGTAGAGAGCCATACCTGGGCCCTGTTCCTGTGCTGTGTGAGACAGAGTACCAGCAGAATTCCCAGTCATTCAGGCTACCCTCTTCAAGCCCATACAACAACTTGTGATATCCCTTCAAACCCAAATAGTAAGAACCATTCAGTTTGTGATATCCCTTTTGCCAGATATTGGTCATATGTAATAATTGTTTTGAACAAAACTTTGTAGGAGGACTAGCTTCAGAATTTTAGAAGTTAAGCAAGAAGACATAAAGGTTAATGCTGGCAAGAATTCCGTCGTATGGAAACAAAAGGTGACGACTGTAGAATCAAAAAAGATGCTAGTTCAGAGGATAGTGATGACTCAAGTGATGATGATGCAACTTCAAGTGAGGATGACCTAAAGGTTAGTGCCAAGAAGGATGTTGCTGCTGGGAAACAGAAGTCGAAGATTGCATAACCTAAAAATGATGTGAGTTCTGAGGATGATGCTGACTCGAGCGGTGATGATGCAATGTTTGAAGATGGTTCAGAGGACAATGAGGCAAGTGAAGTCACTGTCCCACAACCAATTTATAGAGGTTAAAAGTAGAGGTAATTGGAGTTCTTGTTGTTGTAGGGAATGAAAAGTTATGGTTATATATTGGCAATGAAAGAGGTAAACCAGTCTATGGAACTAGAATTAATTGATGATTCAGATTTCTCTTGTTGTATTCTGATTTTGTATTTTTGTTTTGGTAAATCATTTTTTATGAATAAAAATGGGAAAATAGTTTAAATTAAACCATAGTATGAATCAAATAAAAATGATGCTTTGGATGATTAATACCATTGTGTGCTAAGATCTCTAACAATGGTTATCTTTCAAGAAATCGTTGTGAACATAACAAAGGGACAACGCTTTATTTTTCGGGAACCATTGTCTGTATATGACAGAAATAACAGTTCAAATTAAACAAACCATTGTCTGTAGATGGAAAAAATAACAGACAATAGACAAGATTTAAAAAACCATTGTATGATTCAGGTAGTACACAATAGACATGTCTCAAGAAACCTTTGTTGAAATCATAATGAGACAATAGACCAAATTTAAATAACCATTGTGTGATCCAGGTATTACACAATAGACATGTCTAAAAAAACCCTTGTTAAAAACATAATCAGGCAATGGACCAAATTTAAAACACCATTGTATGATCCAGGTATTACACAATGTTTTTAAGAAATGCTGTCATTGTCTTCATGTAATACACACAACATTTTCAAGAAACTAATCGTTGTATGACCCAAGTTTCATACAACAGTTTTGAAACTAAGTCTGTTATCTTTCTACAACACACACACCGGTTATGCTGCTGTTGTCGGATATGAGTAACAGATGGCATTCCAATAGACAACGGAAAATCAGGGCTTCACACGACGGTGAAAAACCTTTGTCTGATCGATTTTTTCTTGTAGTGGGTAGCATTGACATGAAACAATTTCGTATTCTTGTCTCCTTCCCTTAGCCAAAAGAGCTTCGCTATTTGTTTCTAATAGATTTCCTCGTGAAGAAGAAGATCATTTAGTTTATCTCTTTCAACCAGGTACTACTGCACTCCTCTTTCATCAGTTCTGTCCTTCAAGGAATCAATCACACCTTTCTGCACTCTTACATTCTCCCTGAATTTATTAAAAAAACATTACGTCCCCATTTCTCCATGTACTTAGAAATCGATACTAACTTAGGCAATAAACTCGTCACAGGAAGTTCACCCTAGAAAGATGACACATCTTTAAGAAACGATTTCTCCTTCAGCCATGTATTCTCAAATTTGAACCTAAACTCCCTTTTTGACTTCGAAACATCAACCAGCTCAAGCATAATAGGGTCATGATCAGACATTAAGGCTTTGAAAATAGTCATCTTGCAAAGAGGAAATTTGGAGTGCCACTCTCTCGTTGCAAAAGCTCTATCAATACGTTCTTGAACCCAATCCCATGTACCCCAGCTTTTTTCCCAAGTAAACAACCCACCATGAAGGTCTACCTCTGTTAATATACTATCCTCAATATACAGTCTAAAACCTTCCAGAGGAGACCTCGAGTGCTGGTGCCTCCCTGTCTTATCAGACTGATACAACATACCCATTAAAGTCGCCTATAATACACCAAGGCACCAAGGCAACGTTGATAGCATAGCAAAATCCTAATCAAGTCCCACGAGTTTTTTCTCCTAGATCTCTCAGGGTATCCATAAAAACAACTCAGCCTCCAAGCTGCTACTGACGTTTCAATGAAAATAATATCTATATGATTCTACGAATAGTTTGAAATATTACAATTGACATTTGCTTTCCAAAACACTACTAAGCCTCCACTCATCCTAACTCTATCCATTGCAAAACTGCTAGCAAAACCCAGCCTTCCTCTAAGTTCCTCAATCTTACTGCTTATTGAAATCGTTTCAATCAAAAACAAAACATCAAGTTTACGTTCACGAACCAAATCGCGAAGCACACGAACTGTACGAGGGTTCCCCAACCCTCGACAGTTCCAACTTAAGCATTTCATTTGGGCTGGCTAGCTTGCTTAGCAAGCTTAGCCAAAAAATTTGTAGAAGACTCCGTGCAATCCGCATTAGAAAGCCTAGAATTATGGTATTATATCGTGTTTGTTATATTTGCATCCATCGTGATAGTAAGCCCGCTTCGCTTATGTTTCCTTTCCTCCAAGTCCAGCCCATCTAACTCACCCCTTTTAGGCCCACATGGAATCTTAAAAACCAAAATTTTCTCCCCATCATTTACAAAACTCCCACTTGAATTTGAAATCCCCTTGATAACCACTAGCTTACCAGGCTCCATCCCAGACTTATCCCTCCTCATATCTGATTGCGAAAAATTAGCATTTTTAAATCCCTGATTGTAATCCCGTTCACTTTTTTCACCCCAATTTTTGTCTCATTCTTCCCGTAGCCACTTACTCCTCCCTTGCGCCGTCCCTCTTCTCGGTGGTGCACGAAGCTAACTACCCCATTCTCTTACGATCGGTGCATCTCCTCCCTCAAACTTCTTTCTGCAATATCTCTCCGTGTGGATACCAGTCCACAAATAAAACAGAAATAACCTAATTTCTCATACTTACATTGCACTATAAACTCAGACTTATCTTTCCAGCAAATCTTCTTCTTTCTTCTCAAAGGACTTCTTACACCTACCTTGATTTTAAGACGCATATACTCACGCGAGATACTTGCATTGTTGTTGAGATCATACCGAATACATGACCCAAAGATATTTTCCAATTGTTTCCCAACTTGTTTAGACATATACCCACTTGGCAGGTCATATATCTGTATCCAAAGCTCCAATTCGTACAATGACTCCTTCATGGAATCCTCTCCCGTGCCTATAGTACTTGACACCATCATCACATTGTCGAACGACCAGGGGCCGTTATTCATCACCCAACTCATGTCATCTTTATGGTAAAACTGGAATAGGAAGATCCCAGGTTTCAAAGCTTTGATATTGATGCTCATTGCTGGTTTCCAAAGATCGGCCATTTTTGTACTTATGACCCGTGTGTTTATGGTCTTCTTTGTCCGAAACCTGCCTACTAACCATAGCTCAAACTGATTCGTTGTCTCCTCCACATCGACATAAAAAACAAGCTCTTCATCCTCCTCATTGCATCCAGATCAGTCATAAGAACATTTAAATTCTCTGTATTCGCCATTAAAAGTATGGTCTCTCACAGCTAAAAGATTCCTGGAGAGAAAACTACCAAACTCTCACATGTGGAGAGAAAAACAGCTTGGCATTGTAGACATTTTAAATTTTTGATCATTAAATCAAAAATAAAAAATTTGTGCGAACATGCATGAAACATTCCAGAATATTCAAATAATTTCATGACAAATAATTTCATAATTACATTCCATTTTATGGTACCAACGGGTATATTTTAAATTCTTTCAGAATATTCAATTTAGTGTAGACTAGCTAGCATAAAATATTCATCCTTTTGAGAAATAATTCTACAAATATTTTCAATTTTTTATCTTCAAAGTATCTTAAGTTACATTTTTGAATTAACTCAAAAATACTCGAATAAGTGCAAACTAGCATGGGAAAATTTCTTCATTTTTAGAAAATAATTCCATGATTATTTTTATTTTTCGTATTCTGGAAATTCATTGTTGTTTGGGTAAGAAGATCCCTAACTTGGTAATTGTTATGCTCAAAATTACCATGGACTAGATTTGCCAGTCAAAAGCAGCATATGAGCTAGAAGACCGATCCAGTACAAGAAATGAAGATTAGACATCAAGAAATGAGCTTAGATGAGAAGATAGTCAAGAGATTATAAGAATTAAGAAGTTCCTGATAAACCAGTAGCTAAGTAGATCACGATGGAGCAGGTTCCTCACCGAAGATCCCGAAAAAAAAATTGAATTAGCCTAGCATCAGTAATGAAGACAACAAGGAGTACATGGGAACCACAGAAAGGTTCCCCGTACTAATATATTTGTTATTTGTGTAGGTACAATTTTCTATAGAGAGGATCTTGAGAAGCAGGTTCCGAGATAGAGGTTCATGAGAAACAGGTTTTGAAATATAGGTTTCTAAGCAACAGGTTTCTGAGCATAAATAGCAGAAAGATCTAGAAGCTAGTCAGAAAGAGGAAGATTTATTATTGGAGAGTATTCCTAGGATTCAACTGATCCTAGACTACCTCTAATAGATAGACAAATCATAATGGGATACCAACTCGATAATTATTCTATTTAGACAAACTGTTCGGGTTAGCTCTAAAGAAAAGAGAGACCAACTCAAACAAGACTCAGACATGTCTTGGAATTAGCATAGACTCACTTTCTCCATGTCTTGGAAAGATTTTTACAAAATCTTTCACTCCTCTTTCACCGTTTTTGCATTTGAATTTTTTTCAAAGGTTGATTCATCGATACCTTGAAAAATCATATATAACGTCTTTTTATCTTTCTTTCAGAATTCCTTTAATGCCGCCTTCTCGGTATTTGATAGGGCAGCTTCGCCGGTTGCATCAATGGGATTGTTGTACCCACTTTCGACTATGTTCCAATTGTCATACGAACCGAGTAACAGCTTCATTTGAGTACTCAAATTCCCATAATTTATGCTTGTCAACTTCAAATTTTTTTTTTGAATGATAAATTTCATTCATGAAAAGAAACAGATGATACATCAGAAGAGATAATAAATCATCATCTAACAGAAAGGTATGCTTAACCAATCCATGGGTCTAACGACCCATAAGAAAGAGATTTCTCCGGTAGTTTAGATGATTACACCTTTATATCCACCAAAAAAGGCCTCGTTAAAAATCCCACAAGAGCATAACCCTATGGGAAAAAAACTCAAGCGGTGAAAAAAGAGTGCCTTACTAAATAAAAGAGTACATCATTTTACAAAAGCCTAAAAATCAAAAGACTAGAAACTTCTTGATTCTTTAGCTTGATTCATCCACTATAGTAATCCATAATCCCGCCTTCATCCATCTTCTCACCCTGAAACCCAAAATCCTGCCGTCATCCATCTTCTCTTTACACTTCTTTCCATCCACGGAAACTGAACATATCAACACAACAAATAAAATTATGTCAAAGAGCCGTTAATCAAATATACATTAAATAATTATTATACTCAGAATACGTAATACAACTGAACAAGTTTATATATCTAACCAAAGGGGTCCCCTATGGTTAGACATAAAAAAAATCAATTTCTCATAAAAGATCTACTTAAAGTCATCTAAAATGACAACAAATTCCAAATCAATAATGATCCAAATCGTCAAAAGACAACATCAATAGTAACCCAAAATTGGCCCAAAAAACCACCAATAAATGGTACACCCAAAAAGGTACATAAAGCATATTAAATGGTACAATATTACTAATTAAGCCTTATCAATATAAGTATCAAATCAAAATCGAAACCACAATCAAATAGCCCCCCAATAATGCAAATCTCAATAATCAAATCGGACACATTAAAATCCCCTAATTAAGCCCTATCAATCATCAATTAAAATTAGTAACTGGTAATTAAAACAGCAATCAATTATCATAAATATTTAATTATTCTTAAATTAAATATTAATAAACGAATCCCATTAAAGCCGGTGAACTCGAACTTTTCCGGCGAGCTCCAAAACAACGATCCATAATTACTGCCAAAGAAGTTCTGCAGAGGACATGTGCTTCAACATGTTCAAACACATAAATATACACACAAGAAAGCCAAGTGCATGCCAAACAAACTCAAAACAAGCTGTTGCAACCAAAAATCTGGTCAAAATCCTACGGCATCAAGCAAGGTCCGATGAACCACAAATTAATCAGCAAATTACGAGAAAAATATTTAACATACTAGATACATGGATACATACATAAATACAATCCAAAACTTGAAATGATTACACTAGAAAATTTTCCGTTCAAAAATTAAAATCCGGCGAAATAAAAAATAACCTAGAACATCATAAAATTAACATGAATTGCCTCCTAATTAAATGATCTATAATCACATATAATTGGAACGGAGAAAAAAACAATAAAAATCGACTTTACAAATTGGCAGAAAATTAAAGTTACCCAAATCTTAAATTTAATGGCAGAAATGGGTAGAGGAGGAGAAGACAGTGATTCTGACTATTAAAATTCCGTATTTGGATAACAAAAACATAGAGAAAATTGAATTTGATCTCGAAGAAAATGATGAATTAGAGAGAGGGGGATGTGTGGCGGTGGAGAGAGAGGGGAGAGGATTGCAAATCAATGTTGAAAATTATGCATTTCTGTTGAGTATTGAACACGGTCAAAGAATACAGAGGGGGGGGGGGGTGATGGATTCTTGAACTTTTCTTGGATTGAGTCTATGTAGCAGATAAGTGCCTGTGTGTGCAGAAATTAAGGTGTGGATAAATAAACAACACAAGACACAATATCACTTTAATCTAATGTATATTAGATAAAGGTTGCTACAATCTGTGAATACAAATGGTAGTATTCTCAGCTTCGTTTTTCTCAGAGAGATATAGCTTACAGTGTATGAAAAACTTGACTCACAAAAGTTACTAAGTTATGAAGTGAGGCCGTGTCCTTATAGAACATGGATACAGCCTGCTTACTACAAATAAGGTAGCTAAATAAATTACTTTCTAGTCTGTCTATCCTTTTTGAGTAAGCGTCCAAACGGTTACAGATTTGACTTTGCAAAGCCTGTTTAGATCCACTTCTTTAGCTCCTTGTCTCTTCTATATCTCTCCAAGCTTCCTTGTAGGCTTTCCAGAGCACGTTACAGATTGTGGTCCATAAAGTGCATTGGCTTGTTGCAGGTTTCTGACTTGTACAATTTCTTCAGTATTTTGTCTCCAAGAATGTATTCGAGAAGTGACTAAGTAAGTGATTCGAGAACTAGAATTGACTTGATCGATAACTCCGAGTTCTCGAATACTGTTATAGTGACATATCGAACCACTTCTCGAATAGCTCTTTTCCATCAGGATTCCTTGAGTTGTCGAATAGAGCATTTGACTTATCGAATCCTCGAGTTGTCGACTAGCTTTCTGAGTCTTTGAGATATCGAATGGAACTTTGACTTGTTGACTCTTTGAGAACTCGAATACCATCTTGACTTGTTGACTTCTTGAGTTCTCGAATAGAGTAGTAGACATATCGAATCCCTGAGATATCGAATGAGATATCGAACAGTGTATTCAGAGATATCGAATAGTGTCTTGAGATATCGAATCCCTGACTTCTCGAATGCTGGACTTCTCGAATAAACAAATATACTTCTCGAATTGGTACTTAGGCAAATTCTTCATTTCTTCAAATCCCAACTGTGATTATTTGTTAGTCTTTAACTCCTTGCTTGAGGCATGAACCATGGAACTTCTTTCAAGCATTATTCTAGACTCTATTTGTACAGTTACACAACTAGGATTTGATGCCTATTACTAGTACAATACAAACAGAAACTCTACAACTAGAGGTTCCCTCAGTTAAGAGGTCATGTAAGTAATGCAAAGCATTACAAACAATTAGGCTTGTTATTAGATGTATACAGGCATGCCTCTGTAACTAACAATCTCCCCCAAATTGTGAGTGAGACCCTTAGTCACAATTTCATGTCTGATAACAAGCCTAACATACATTAAAGATAAAACTTTTAAAAGTACAGGTATGTGAATTGATTGAACACATAAATGAAATTACAAGATAAATACTCTTACAGTATGATGAGGTACTAGCCATTTTCTTTTGATTGCATCTCCATTGCTTTGGCTTGTAGATCATCATATGCTTTCTGTTTCCTTTCTTTCTCCTTTCTTGCAATCTCATCTACTGCTCTCATGATTTCTGTCATAGCATCCAATTCTTCAATCATAATAGAGTTTTTGAAATCTTCAAGCACTGGCTTCAGAATGTTGGCAGGATAGTGACTGAGTAGGTCCATTCTTATATTGACATTGTCTCCATTTCTTCTCCTATACTTCACCACATAGGGATCAAACTGAACTCTACACAATCCCTTTGCCCTTAGCTTTTCTGCTTCAATCTCCAGTCTATCAATTTCTTTCTCCCTTTCTAACCATTTCTCATAGCAGCCCTTTCTTATCTTCTCAGCATATTCTTTCTTCATTTTCACAAAGTCAATCAATTCCAGCTTCCATCCTTTCTCCACCTTGTCTTTAGAATCCAGTAATGCAATGATTCTTTCTATCTCATACAATTTACCCCAATGTTGACAACCCCCTTGTTTGAATTTCATTTCTTTCCCATCAGTGTACTTGATTACAAGGTGGTCATCCACAATTGCAGCATAGCATATCTTTTGAGCTCTTAGAAATAGCAGTTGCTCTTCATCAAAGTCTTCATCAAGTGGCTGGAGTTTCAATCCTGGAATGATTGTTAGGGCTCTAGATTTGGATAGCTTCACTCTCCTTGCAGCAT
Source organism: Kitagawia praeruptora (assembly GCA_037693485.1). Lineage (NCBI taxonomy): Eukaryota > Viridiplantae > Streptophyta > Magnoliopsida > Apiales > Apiaceae > Kitagawia > Kitagawia praeruptora. The sequence continues at coordinate 103,045,761 of CM075354.1, read as the reverse complement.
GTTTAAATTTCATCCTCTTGACATGATTGCTTGGCAGAAATCTTTGACCTTGGTTGGTAGACCATAGTAGTATTCCATTAGCAGATTGCTTTCTGAAACATACACATGGTTTCTTGATCACTTCTGGTAGCCTTGTAGGTTGACCATTCCTCAAATCATCAAACAGACTCTTGCTGTTCTCATTCCTCTTCTCAATGAGCTCAAGTATGGCATCTATCTCTGAGTGCTTTAGGTCTTGTAGAATCTGGTATGTTAGATGCCATTTCTTTAGTTTGGAAACCATCACTATCTCCTTGACCCATATATTGTTGACTTTCTTGGGGATGACAGTGATGTAGTCAATCTGCTTCTTCACCTCCCTCAGATAAAACTGAGTGTCACCAGCCTGTTCCCTTATGGCTTTCAGAAACTCCAAGAAGGCTTTATCATGATAGACTTTGGAGTTAGCAACTTCTTGTAGCTTGGCCTCAGTAACAACTTTGACTTCTATAGGCTTGGCACTCTCAGATATAGAGATTTGAGGTTTGTCAGATGGCATACTCCCTGCAACCACTGTGGTAGTTATGGATTGCTTTTGTCCTCCAGGAGTAGTGATGTGCACAGTTGGTAAAGTGACAACTGGCAAGATAGATGGAGGCTCATCCACTTTGGCTTTTCCTTTGCCAGGCACATTTGCTGGAGACTTTGAAACCCTTTGTTGACCACCCTCTTTGATTATTATGCCTTTCTCCCCCTTTGTATTTGAGTTCCTTGCCTTTTTCTCCCCCTTAGGCTTGTTGTCAGGCACAGAGGCTGTAGAAATGTCCTTTGGGATTGAAGATTCAGCAGGTAGAGGGAGACCCATATGCTTCATCATTGCAGCTAACATGGATTGTTGATGCAGAAGAACATCAGCTGTGGTGGATGCTTGAGTGTCCAACTGATCATTTAGCAATGCAACCTTTTCTGTGAGATGAGCATTGGTCTTGGTGAGAGTAGCTACCTCCTGTTCAAGAGTGTTCACCTTAGTGAATAACTCATTGGCCTTGAAACCAGATAAAGATTGATCCTGCAGCCTCTTCACTTCATATTTAGATAATTCATGCACAGGGACATCAGTCACTAGCCTATCTCCATAAAGATTCTTGAACATTATCCTCAGCATGGCATTGGCATCTGTAGTCTGGTCAGATAAATTTTGAAATTGGTGCCCCAGACCTGTGACAGTATCCTTTAGCAGAGCTAGCCCATTGTCCATCTGAGTGCAGGTAGAGTTGTAGTGTTTGATGTCCTTGAACACACTGTCCAATTGAGGAAATTTAGCATCAAAGGCCCTCTTGACTTCTGCTACTGAAGTGGCTATCTTGTCACACACCTTGTTGACTTCAGTTTTGACTCCCTTGCCAAGATAGTGTGCAGCCTTGAGGAAACCCTTGTAGGAGTCATTCACAGCTTCATACACTTCACCAGGTGACAGGGATTTTGCATTGGATCCCAGTGAAGTGATGTATTCCTCCCTGAGATACTGAAGTGCTTCATCGAGAGTAATATCATATTTTCCTTGTAACCAGGCATCTATGTTGCCATCTCTCTCAGCATCATCAATGATCTTTGACTTCTGCACCTCCACATCATCCCTATGGCATAACAGAATAGCCTCATAGTCTGGATTAGGCATGTCTGCTGTGAGAAGGTTCTGAGCAATCTTTGTGAACTCCGGAATCTGATCCACAATTAAGCTTTGAAGTGCTTCAACCGTCAATTGTTGTGGAACAGATCCTGATCCTGAAGCACTATCATGTTGCACAGGCTTCAGCCATGTTGACATGAAGTCAGAGCTAGAGCTAGGCAAGCTAGACTCCTCAGTTACAGATGCAACTTCTGTAACCGGATGGATTGACTCTACTACTGGTGTCACCACAGAAGTGGGATGAATTACACCAGCAGTTGACACAGGCACAGAGTCTCTAGTAACAACTAGTGGAACCTCTGTGTTTGTGATGGTGTCATTAGGAGATGCCTCAGCATGCATTCCCTCACCATCTAAATAGGGGTTCTGAGTGGTGAACAAAGTGTCATGCACTAAGTCACTTGAACTTATTGGCTCATCAAGAGAAAAGAATTCTTGATGATCAATACCTTGCATCTCAGTTGCCTGAGTTGCAGGTTCCAAAGAAATTTCAGAGTTAGATTCTGGAAGAGAAGTGTGTTTAAGAGTAGATTTTGGCAACTCCCCCTGAGAGATAGAGGGAGTTTCAAATGTGATGTGCTCTCCACTCAGTGTTGTGCCAGCCTTATCACTCCCATGTGCTGACTCTATACAAGAAGGTGCATTGGGGAGGATGCTTGATTCTATAGGTGCACCCTGTTGAGAGGATACACCTAGTGAGCTGTTTGCCCCTGATTTTACAACTTCAGCCATTTGTGTGACTGAAGAGGTGGTCTTAGTTTTCTTCTTCTTTGTCCTGTGTAAGGGTAACTCAGGTTCCTCACTTCCTAGACCTAATTCAACAGCTAATGCTGCTTCAGACAAGATATTTAAAGGTCCAGACATTACTTCCTTTCTCTTCTTTTTACTAACATCACCCTTTTGAGAGGATGATGCAGTTGGCTCAGTATGTGGTAGAGTGTTTGGTTGAGAGGGTTGGTTAGCAGGCCCTGGGTTAGCATTTTGTTCTACTTGCTTGGGCTGTGCTAACTTAGATTTTGCATCAAATGTTGGCATGTTGTGGGGATAAGTCCTAAACAAACTCTCCATATGAGGAGTTATGTTCAGTCTTACATCCACATCATTTCTAGTTTCCAAATTACCAAAAATGAGTTTGGTCATGGACTTAGGATAGCCTATTTTATTTTTATCAATCCCAGGCAATTCAATCAATGAAGCATTTTTATAATTAAGTACATATTGAATAAAGCGAGGGAAGAAAATATCAGTACCTCTCTTGGTTGTGTTCTTACCAAGTCTCCCATATAATTCTTGAAGTATGATTTGGCCAACATCAATCTTCTTTCCATAGGCCAAAGCATATCCAATTTGCTGCACAGGTGCACTGATTTGATCAAAGCTTGATTTCCTGGCAGTGAAGACCTGGAGAAGAGTTGCAAACACATAGCTCCACTCCTTTCTCAGATTCTTTCTGTTTAGCTTTCCAAGGTTAATCCTATCTGAGTAGTTTATGAACTCAAAGAATTCCTCCAACTCTGCATTAGTGGCCATTCTGTCAAATGACTCCTGTTGTAGTCCTAGTGCTTGGTTCATGTCTGCAGTAGTGATAGTGATTTCCTTATCTTGAACCTTGCAGTAGATGACATATGAAGTGATTGCGTTTTCCAGGGCTACAACCTCCACAATAGCAGTACTCCAGAATTGTTCCAGAATATCTAGATATAGAGTTGGGTTGGCAGAGAGTGCATCCTTGATATATGACTCAGCCATCCATTTCACAAAGCACTTGAAATTTGCATTGGGTGCTTCAACATCACTAGTGAGAGCGATGAAGTTGGTGTTGAACTTTACTGTTGCCATTTGTGTAGAAGAGAGAAAAGAAATTGAAGGTTGAAGAAGAAATTTGGCTTTTCGTAGCTAGGGTTTCAGGGGTTTAGAGAGTGTAGATGCTTGAGAAATCGAATGAAATGAATCGAATAGATGTGAAATTGTATAAGTATGAAGTACTTGAATTGTCGATTAGCAGAAAGTTTTGTATCGACAAGTCAGGCATTCGAGAAGTAGAAAACAACTATTCGAGAAGTCAAGAATGGCTTAATCGATAACTCAAGCAGATAGAAACTCACAGCTGGCAGTTATCTAACTTAGAAATTAATTCTAAATTAAATAAAATGTGTTTTTATGAGTGAATTAAACTTTTAGACAAAAATCCAAAATCTGTTAAAATTCAGCGAGAATTCAGCCTTTTCAAATGATTCGAGAACTCAAATATAGTGTTCGAGAACTCAATCATTCGAGAACTCAGTTACTATATTCGAGAAGTCAAGAATTCCTCTATTCGATTTCTCAGAAAGACTCTATTCGAGAACTCAAGAGTACTCTAATGAGACTTATTAGAGATGTCGAATAGTGAATCATTCGAGAAGTCTGACTTATCGAACTATACCCATCACTCATAAAAATTTGATTTTCACTATCTTTTAAAAATTTACCAGACATATTCATTGAAAAATATCCTAGCAAATTAAATAGTGATTTTCTCAAAATTTCATAGAAATTTTAAGTTAATAAAAATATGATTTTCAACATATGCAACGGATTTGAAATATTTATAAATCATATTTCAGCCAACACTTACTTCAAAAATATTGAGAATTTAGATAAAGTAAGTGTTTACTGCTGCAACAATCTAGATGATGTATTCACTTAGCCAGAATCTGAAGAATTCAGCATTCCAATCTCACTTACCAACCTTGTGAAGGTGGCTTCATCTAATGGCTTAGTGAATATATCAGCTAGTTGTTTATCTGTAGAGACATAATGCAACTCAATGGTTCCATTAGTTGCATGCTCTCTTATGAAATGATATCTGATGTCAATGTGCTTTGTTCTAGAATGATTGACAGGATTGGCAACTATAGAGATTGCACTTGTGTTGTCACACATGATTGGAATTCTTTCCAACACAAGTCCATAATCTCTAAGTTGATTTCTAATCCAAAGCACTTGAGCACAGCAACTTCCAGCAGCTATGTATTCAGCCTCAGCTGTAGAAGTTGACACAGATTGTTGCTTCTTGCTATACCAAGAAACTAACCTTTGTCCAAGAAACTGGCAGCTTCCTGAGGTGCTTTTCCTATCCACTCTGCATCCAGCATAATCAGCATCAGAATAACCAACCAGATTGAACCCTGTGTCCTTAGGATACCATAATCCCAAGTTAGGAGTGCCCTTCAGATATCTAAAGATCCTTTTTATTGCAATCAAATGTGATTCCTTTGGATTTGATTGAAACCTTGCACACAAGCATGTAGCAAACATGATGTCTGGCCTACTTGCAGTGAGGTAGAGTAGAGAACCAACCATGCCTCTGTAGACTGAGATATCTACTCTTTTGCCTTTAGCATCTTCATCCAATTTAGTGGCAGTGGCCATGGGTGTCTTGGCAGGTGAATAATCTTCCAAGTCAAACTTCTTCAATAAATCCTTGATGTACTTGGTTTGACTGATAAAGATACCATCCTTCCTTTGACTGACTTGCAACCCTAGAAAGAATGTCAACTCTCCCATCATACTCATCTCATATCTGCTCTGCATGAGTTTAGAGAATTTCTCACACAGTTTCACATTTGTAGAACCAAAAATGATATCATCCACATAGATTTGAACTAGGATCATATCATCACCATGCTTCTTGTAAAACAGTGTCTTGTCCAATGTGCCTCGAGTGAATTGATTTTCAAGAAGGAATTGTGATAAGGTATCATACCATGCTCTTGGAGCTTGCTTAAGTCCATACAGTGCTTTAAGCAATCTGTAGACAAATTCTGGGAAATGTGGATCCTCAAAGCCAGGTGGTTGTTACACATAAACCTCTTCTTCCAACTCTCCATTTAGAAATGCACTCTTGACATCCATTTGATAAACTTTAAAGTTTGAATGAGCAGCAAATGCCAAGAATATTCTAATGGCTTCCAATCTAGCAACAGGGGCAAATGTCTCATCATAATCAATGCCTTCCTGTTGAGAGTATCCTTTTGCAACCAGCCTTGCTTTGTTTCTTATTATTACACCATCTTCATCCATCTTATTCTTCAGAACCCATTTCGTTCCAACAATGGTTCTATTCTTTGGTGCAGGCACAAGTTCCCATACTTTGTTCCTTTCAAATTGATTCAGCTCCTCTTGCATGGCAATAATCCAATCTGGATCCAACAATGCATCATCAAGTTTCTTAGGCTCAACTTGTGATAGAAAACATCCATAGAGGCACTCATTTTGAGTTGCTCTCCTAGTCCTTACTCCTGCATTAGGATCTCCAATGATTTGCTCTGCAGTGTGTGATCTATCCCATTTCCTTGAGTGTTCAGCCTGATTTCTCATTCTTGATGTTGCTTCATCATCCTCATCATGGTCATCCTCATTTCCTCCCCCTGTGAAGTTGCCATTACTCACAGGTGTGTCTTGGATGCTTGTTTCTCCACTATTGATTGGCACAAATTCTTCTCTTGTATCATTATTCACTTGAGTTTGTTGAACTTGAGTTTCAACTCCAGTTTCAGTCTCTTCATCAGAATCATCTAGATTATCAAACTTCAATGGATCTTTGTCTTCATCATTGGCTTCTTCTAGTCCAGGTAGTTTGCTGTCATCAAATGTTACATCTGTGCTTTCCATAACTTTCTTTTGACTGATGACATAAACCTTGTATGCAATTCTTTCCATAGAATAGCCAAGAAAAATTCCTTCAAATGCTTTTGCATCAAACTTTCCAACATATTCAGAATTGTCCTTAAGTACAAAGCATTTGCTTCCAAAAGTATGAATATACTTTAGTGTAGGCTTCTTTCCAGTCATCAAGTTGTAAGGTGTCTTTCCAGTGTTTTTGTTGATGAGGGTTCTGTTCTGAATATAGCATGCAGTGCTCACAGCCTCAGCCCAAAAACATGTAGGCATTTTTGCATCAAGCAACATTGTTCTAGCAGCCTCAATTAGAGTTCTATTCTTTCTCTCAACAACTCCATTTTGTTGTGGAGTCCTTGGAGCTGAGAATTGCTGAGAAATGCCATTCTCTTTGCAGAATGCTTCAAGTGTGGCATTTCTGAACTCTGTTCCATTATCACTCCTCAGTGCAATCACACTTGCATCGTTTGCCTTTGCTTCCTTGTCAACTTTCTTTATATGCTCAATAATTACTTGTGGAGCCTCATCTTTTGATGCCAGAAATTCCACCCATGTATACCTTGAGAAATCATCAACCATTACCAGGGCATACTTCTTTCTTCCAAGTGACATTATGTTGACAGGCCCAAACAAATCCATATGGATAAGTTGTAGTGGCTTGGTTACAGATGTCACTGTCTTTGGCTTGTGGCTTGATCTCTTCATTTTTCCTTTTTGACAAGCCTCACACACTCCTTCTTGGCAGAATTCAAGTGTGGGCATACCTCTCACTAACTCTCTTTTGACTAGAGAATTAATGGCCTTAAAGTTCAGGTGTGATAGTTTCTTGTGCCACAGCCAACAATCTTCATTTGATGCTTTTGAGTAAAAGCAACAAATTTTGTCCTTGTTTGCAGAGTCCATATTGGCTACAAACAGGCTTCCCTTCCTTACTCCAGATAGAGCAAAATCACCAGTCTTCTTGTGGGTGATCAAACATTCATCTTTGTCAAAATTCACTTTGAATCCTCTATCAGTAAACTGACCAACACTTAACAGATTATGCTTGAGCCCCTTGACTAGTGCTACATCTTCAATGATGACATTTCCAACTGTCAGCTTGCCATATCCCAATGTGTTACCCATGCTGTCATCTCCAAAAGCAACCATTGGGCCAGCCTTTTCCTCATACTGTGATAGCAGGGCCATATCACCAGTCATATGATTTGAGCATCCACTGTCCAAAATCCACATGACCTTCTTTTCACTTTCTTTGCCCTGCAAACACAAAGGTATTACTTTTCCTTTGGTACCCAAACAAGTTTGGGTCCATGTGACTTAGAGACAGTTTTATCATAAACAACATGCTTGTCAACTTTCTTAGTGTTAGTCTTCTTGTCACTGTTGGAAGTCTTAAAACCTGATGTTTCAGACTTAGGTGACAAAGGTACCTTCCTAGCTTTAGGAGGACTTGAAGACTTTGACCTTGTGTAGTGTGTGTGAGAATTGTGACTGATACAACCATCAATGAACTTCCTTCTTAAATTAAAACAACTAGTCATAACATTCATATTGCATGGCATACAGTCAAATTTATCACAGAAAGGTGCATCTCTATGACTTAGAGGCACAGAACAATCATAGAAAGGTTTAGACACACTACCAACAGGTTTCTTGCATGCATGAGTTAGATGATTGGTACTGAAACAGTTCTGACAAGTTTTCCTAGGGGCATTAGGCATATAAGCATAGTTGTTATCCTTGTTAATCCCTAACTTGCCATTTCTGTTCTGTTTCTTTTTAGTCACTTCCTTTTCTGATCCACTCTTCCCAGCTGATACAAACTTAACAAACTTCTTAGGTCTTGGCCTATCAACTACTGGCTTCTTGGTCTTTGACTTGACACTCTCACCCTTAGAGGATGCTTGCTGTTCACTAGATTGTGCCTCATCCTCATCATTCAACATTTGCTTGATGAGTAAGGCATCCTCATCAATTTCAAATGTTGATTCCTTAAAAATTGGATTTTTAGTTTTTCTCAAAATGTGAGGCACTTTCTCATGAACAGCTGTGTCCTCCTCAATGACAGCATAACCTTTCCTTTGTTTGAGAGAGTCATAGTCAAGTCCAATAGCTGCTTTGGGTTTAGCTTCAATTTTCTCACAGTAGGATTGCACTGAACCAGATGATTTCTTGAAAGTTTTAAGTTTGAATTCATTCTCAGCTAATTCATCCCTAAGAGCCTTCTCTACTTGACTAGCACATAGAACCTTGTTCTTCAAATATTCAACTTCTTTCTTAAGGTTTTCTACTTGCATAGCAGTTAGCTCAAGTTCCTCATTCTTTTTGGTTAATATTTCATTTCTAGTAGACAGTTTAGCAATCTCCTCATTAGCAGCAGTCATACTAGTATGAATATTAAACATTTCAACAGATAATTGTTCAATCATGCATTTGTATTCAGAAACAGACATGTCTATAGTAGTGAGAGATGGTACCTGAGAATCAGATGAAGATGAGTCATCCTTGGAGTTGGCCATCAAGGCATAATTGCAGAATTCTTGTTCCTCTTCATCACTCTCAGAATCATCCCAAGACTTCCCTTCAGCTATGTAGGCCTTACCATGTGTCTGCTTTTTCAGAAGGGCCTCATACTTAGCTTCTAGCTCAAGATAATCTCTATCCTTCTTTTTAGGCTTCTTGCATTCACTGGCAAAATGCCCTAGGTCATTGCATCTATAACACCTTACAGATGACCTATCCACATAACCGGTTTTGAACTTATTTCTGTTTGGTTTCACAGGTGCCTTGTTCTTGTTGGCTGAATGGTTTTGAGTTTTGGGTTTGAAGGGTTGATTTCTTTTAAATCTGATGTTTGGAAATTTTCTGGCCATGAAGGCATATGAGGTGTTTTCCATCCCATCAAGTTCTTCCAGAGTGTAAAACTCTTCTTCTTCTTCCTCCTTTTCCTCAACAGGTTCACTCACCCCAGCTACAGTTTCTTCATCATCTGCCACCTCCTCTATCCTTAGTTGGCTTGTAGATGCTTCTAGGTCCAGAATGGATTTGTTGACAATCAAGGCACATGATGTGTTTATCATCCTACCTTGGTTGGCTTGGATAGCCCTTTTCTGAAGCAACTCAAGTTCATGAGTCTTTAGGACTCCATAGAGTACATCATAGGTGACTTTGTTCAAATCTCTCTCTCTTAGAGAAATGACTCTTTGCACCAGATGATTTGGTGAAGACAACAGAAATTTCATATTTAACTCCTTGGTGCTGTAAACCTTTCCATTCATCTGCAGCTCAGTAACCAGCTTGTGAAACCTTTCAAACATCTCAGTGATGCTTTCCTTGGGCTGTGCCATGAAAGCTTCATACTGTGTGACCAGTATCTGTTTCCTGTTTTCTTTAACCTCATCAGTCCCTTCACACAACACCTCAATGTGATCCCACATCTCTTTAGCAGACGTGTATGATGCAATGTTTGCAAACATTGACATGTCCATGGAATCAATGATAAGCAACATGAGGTGGCTGTCAAGAGCAACCTTCTCCCTTTCTGACTCTGTCCACTTTGATGGATACTTGGCCTCATAAGCTCTTGGGATAGTTATGGTTCCAACAGTCTTCTCTGGTATCTCTTGTTGTGGAACAAAAGGACCATTCTTGAGAATCTCAGGATACAAGGGATGAGAGGCTTTGATGAACAACATCATCTTTATCTTCCAGAGGTTGAAGTTTTCTTTATCAAACTTAGGGACCTTCACCGTTCCTGTAGTCTTTGGTGTATTCGAACTCATGATCGTTTCTCTGTTTTTGAATAAACAGCCCGCTCTGATACCACTTGTTGAGTATTGAACACGGTCAAAGAATACAGAGGGGGGGGTGAATGGATTCTTGAACTTTTCTTGGATTGAGTCTATGTAGCAGATAAGTGCCTGTGTGTGCAGAAATTAAGGTACGGATAAATAAACAACACAAGACACAATATCACTTTAATCTAATGTATATTAGATAAAGGTTGCTACAATCTGTGAATACAAATGGTAGTATTCTCAGCTTCGTTTTTCTCAGAGAGATATAGCTTACAGTGTATGAAAAACTTGACTCACAAAAGTTACTAAGTTATGAAGTGAGGCTGTGTCCTTATAGAATATGGATACAGCCTGCTTACTACAAATAAGGTAGCTAAACAAATTACTTTCTAGTCTGTCTATCCTTTTTGAGTAAGCGTCCAAACGGTTACAGATTTGACTTTGCAAAGCCTGTTTAGATCCACTTCTTTAGCTCCTTGTCTCTTCTATATCTCTCCAAGCTTCCTTGTAGGCTTTCCAGAGCACGTTACAGATTGTGGTCCATAAAGTGCATTGGCTTGTTGCAGGTTTCTGACTTGTACAATTTCTTCAGTATTTTGTCTCCAAGAATGTATTCGAGAAGTGACTAAGTAAGTGATTCGAGAACTAGAATTGACTTGATCGATAACTCCGAGTTCTCGAATACTGTTATAGTGACATATCGAACCACTTCTCGAATAGCTCTTTTCCATCAGGATTCCTTGAGTTGTCGAATAGAGCATTTGACTTATCGAATCCTCGAGTTGTCGACTAGCTTTCTGAGTCTTTGAGATATCGAATGGAACTTTGACTTGTTGACTCTTTGAGAACTCGAATACCATCTTGACTTGTTGACTTCTTGAGTTCTCGAATAGAGTAGTAGACATATCGAATCCCTGAGATATCGAACAGTGTATTCAGAGATATCGAATAGTGTCTTGAGATATCGAATCCCTGACTTCTCGAATGCTGGACTTCTCGAATAGACAAATATACTTCTCGAATTGGTACTTAGGCAAATTCTTCATTTCTTCAAATCCCAACTGTGATTATTTGATAGTCTTTAACTCCTTGCTTGAGGCATGAACCATGGAACTTCTTTCAAGCATTATTCTAGACTCTATTTGTACAGTTACACAACTAGGATTTGATGCCTATTACTAGTACAATACAAACAGAAACTCTACAACTAGAGGTTCACTCAGTTAAGAGGTCATGTAAGTAATGCAAAGCATTACAAACAATTAGGCTTGTTATTAGATGTATATAGGCATGCCTCTGTAACTAACAATTTCAACATTTGCTCGGTCTCCCGATCAAGATTGTGAGTGTCAAACTTCAAAATATTTTTTTTGTCACAAAACTTCAAAATATTTGATTGCATTATATTTTCCATTTCTATGAACGGAACCTAAACTCTGATATCATTTTTTCGAAACGGTAATGGATTTTACACCCGGTTTAACCCCCGAAAATTTTGTACTGCTATAGTGAACCTGATTCGTTAGGTCCCGAAGTATCGTAGAAGGGGGGTTGAATACGATACTACCAAAATATTTCGATTTTCAAGATTTTTGCGGATAACAATTTTTCGGATCTTGAAATCAAAATAACGAAACACAATTCCAGGAATATATCTTTATTGATAATGAACCCGAATGGGTGTTACAACTTCTAATCCAATGGATTAGCTTCAAAACCAGAACACTCCTAAGGATAGTTTAGGCAGGAGGACCTTCTACCCGACACTTCCTGAAAGCGGGCTAAGCCGGATTTCCTACTAGATGGACTGTCTAGCAGCTGATACAGAGAAGATATAAGAGAGGGAGAAGAGAGAGTTGTGTGTTGAGGTATATTTTGAAATAAAATACAACAGACCTATTTATAGATTATAGAAAATCACTATGCAGCTAATATTACGTAAAGGATGACGATAATCTACTGCCGTCTGCTACATTTTTCAACCAATTCGGGCCAACTTTTCTTTCTAACAAATTGATTTGAATATGGTCCCACCTGCTTTTGTTTATTTTCATCACACCTGCTTTTGTTTACTTTTCATATGAATAGTAATTTCGGTTACTATTCATATGAATAGTAATTTCAGTTAATATTCATATGAATAGTAATTTCGGATACTATTCATATGAATAGTAATTTCGGATACTATTCATTTTCCTCTTAATTTGACATCCTTAAATATTCAGCTTCCAACTAACTAGAGGATATCAACACTGCTCTAAACTCAATCATACCTCTTAACAGTTTTTCTGAGCTAGATACTTTGATTCCTTTGTGAGGTGTTGACGCCTTGTGCAACTGGTCTGGTTCATAGACGACTAACAGTCACTCGTGGTCTTCGTATCATGTCTTTAAGAACACTGCTAAGAATTGTGTAACCATAAAAACTTTATCACTGGAATCTTTTGGCCCTTCAACTGAATCATCTGTACATCTTATTTTGTCACTGAGGCTTGATCATGTTAATGAACTTCTTTCAGCGACTTGATCCTTGTTGATGCATGTTCTTCAAATTTCACGATCCTTGTATAGAGTTAATTTTATTTATCTTTTATCCTAGTTGAGTTATATATGTCTCTATTACATATTACATTACATTATGCTTTACATGATTAATCCAGAAAAATCTAGTCTACTACAGAATTGTTTGGAAATTTTGAAAATTTTCTAGAATTTGAAAATATGGATATAATTGTGAAAAAGAAAAATGAAGGGGGGAGCCAAAATTTGAAATATATGTGGCCCAGGTGGTAATAATGTATAAAGTAAAAAGTATCTTACTTTTTACTGTTTATCTTTTGACTTTTAGGAAAATAACCAGCAAGTAAAATGTTTTTACCTTTTAAACTGTTGTAATTGGCTGGAAATTTAAATTGTAAATTGTGAGGCTTATGGAGTACGACAGCGTACTTGGTACGCTATCGTACTTGATACTCTAGTCTATAAATAAAAACCGAAATTCAGAGGATATGTGCAATTAATGGATCCGTCTGATTTTGGCCAACTCCGAAGACTTCTGGTCCTATATAGCCCTAGATTAGTACTCAGAAGTATGACTATCTTGTGCCTACAATCTAGCACAAATTTCATTTCATATTTAGACGGCCTGGTAAAGAAGAAGGAATGATTTATTCGGCCTTAAGGACTTTACAAATTCCGGAAATGAAGGAGGAGGAAGTATGGACTGAGCCCAGTGGCCTTTATGTTAATGTAATAAGCCAACATACTAGTTCCGAATCCAAGGAAAATTGTAATAATGTAAAACCATAAGATTTAATAAAAATTTGTCACAAATATAATTTTATATCATGTTCTTCGGTTACATTAGATATGTATGCATCATATTTACGAATGAATGCATCAACCACTAATAACACAATTTTAATCGAAATTACATGTCTAGAGTCTAAAAATTGAAATACATAAAATTTAAGGCGTTTGAGAAAACCGCCAACGGAAGGTGTAAGAGAAGTCTATCGGACAATCAAAGATGTTAACGAGGCATATGCGAAGGCCATACAAACTAGGAATCCACAGTTAGCCCTCGAAACCCTAAAAGACCTTGCCCCCAGAGACTTCATCCTCCAATACCATAATATTTCAAATAATCTATCAAAGATATTTGAAATTCCAATTGACCCTTATACGCCGAAATGGGACCACGATTCTTTCAACCTACCGGACAACATACAACAATGGGTAGGAGAAACGTTCATTCAGGATGATACTTCCCCTGCGGGGCCCTTGAAACTCAATAGGTCCGTCGACCGACCTATGAGTATTATCATTGAGGGGGAGTCACGAACGGGTAAAACAGCATGGGCACGGTCGCTGGGTAAACACAACTACATATCCGGCCATCTGGACTTCAATAGAAAGACCTTCAATAATGACGTGGAGTACAATGTCATTGATGACGTTCCTCCTAAATATCTTGTAATGAAGCATTGGAAAGAGTTGATAGGAGCCCAGCACGATTGGAAGTCCAACTACAAATATTCAAAACCCGTGCACATCAAAGGTGGTGTCCCATCCATTATTTTATGTAAAAATGGGGAGCCAACAAGCTATAAGGACTTCTTGGACAAGCCTGACAACGCCCCTCTAAAGGCTTGGACCCTTAAAAATGCTTTCTTCGAGTTTCTAGACGGTCCATTGTTTTTCACACAAAGAGAAAGTACAACAAACTAAGGTGTGTGTTAGAGCATGGATTCACGAACGGGGAACACGTTAACAGAAAGCCAGTGTAACAATGGCGTCTTCATATGTGACATTAAAAATCCATTATATTTTGGAATTGTCCGAATGGTAGACACAACCGGATCATCATCGTCCAGGATGATCCATTTTCAGTTGAGGTTCAACAACAATCTACGGAGGCGCCTTGATCTTCACAAGTGCTACCTCAACTTCAAAATATGGACTTCTCTTACACCTTCCATTGGCGGTTTTCTCAAACGCCTTAAATTTTATGTATTTCAATTTTTAGACTCTAGACATGTAATTTCGATTAACAATGTGTTATTAGCGGTTGATGCATTCATTCGTAAATATGATGCATACATATCTAATGTAACCGAAGAACATGATATAAAATTAAATTTGTGATAAATTTTTATTAAATCTTATGGTTTTACATTATTACAATTTTCCTTGGATTCGGAACTAGTATGTTGGCTTATTACATTAACATAAAGGCCACTAGGCTCAGTCCATACTTCCTCCTCCTTCATTTCCGGAATTTGTAAAGTCCTTAAGGCCGAATAAATCGTTCCTTCTTCTTTACCCAGGCCATCTAAATATGAAATGAAATTTGTGCTAGATTGTAGGCACAAGATAGTCATACTTCTGAATACTAATCTAGGGCTATATAGGACCAGAAGTCTTCGGAGTTGGCCAAGATTAGATGGATCCATTAATTGCACATATCCTCTGAATTTCGGTTTTTATTTATAGACTAGAGTATCGAGTATGATAGCGTACCAAGTACGCTGTCGTACTCCATAAGCCTCACAATTTACAATTTAAATTTCCCGCCAATTACAACAGTTTAAAAGGTAAAAACATTTTACTTGCTGGTTATTTTCCTAAAAGTCAAAAGATAAACAGCAAAAAGTAAGATACTTTTTACTTTATATATTATTACCACCTGGGCCCCATATATTTCAAATTTTGGCTCCAATCCGCCAAAATTTAAATTTAACCTTCTAATTTCATTTTTCTTTTTCACAATTATATCAATATTTTAAAATTCTAGAAAATTTTAAAAACTTCCAAACAATTCTGTAGTAGACTAGATTTTTCTGGATTAATCAAGTTCACTGTAGCAATACAAAATTTTCGGGGGTTAAACCTGGTGGAAAAAAGGGTGCCCTACTAAATAAAAGAGTACATCATTTTACAAAAGCCTAAAAATCAAAAGACTAGAAACTTCTTGATTCTTCAGCTTGATTCATCCACTATAGTAATCCATAATCCCGCCTTCATCCATCTTCTCACCCTGAAACCCAAAATCCTGCCGTCATCCATCTTCTCTTTACACTTCTTTCCATCCACGGAAACTGAACATATCAACACAACAAATAAAATTATGTCAAAGGGCCATTAATCAAATACACATTAAATAATTATTATACTCAGAATACATAATACAACTGAACAAGTTTATATATCTAACCAAAGGGGTCCCCTACGGTTAGACATAAAAAAATTAATTTCTCATAAAAGATCTACTTAAAGTCATCTAAAATGACAAAAAATTCCAAATCAATAATGATCCAAATCGTCAAAAGACAACATCAATAGTAACCCAAAATTGGTCCAAAAAATCACCAATAAATGGTACACATTAAAAGGTACAAAAACCATATAAAATGGTATAATATTAATAAATAAGCCTTATCAATATAAGAATCAAATCAAAATCGAAACCACAATCAATTAGCCCCCCAATAATGCAAATCTCAATAATCAAATCGGACACATTAAAATCCCCTAATTAAGCCATATCAATCATCAATTAAAATTAGTAACTGGTAATTAAAACAGCAATCAATTATCATAAATATTTAATTATTCATAATTACTGCCAAAGAAGTTCTGCAGAGGACATGTGCTTCAACATGTTCAAACACACAAATATACACACAAGAAAACCAAGTGCATGCCAAACAAACTCAAAACAAGCTGTTGCAACCAAAAATCCGGTCAAAATCCGACGGCATCAAGCAAGGTCCGGTGAACCACAAATTAATCAGCAAATTGCGAGAAAAAATATTTAACATACTAGATACATGGATACATACATACATACAATCCAAACTTGAAATGATTACACTAGAAAATTTTCCGTTCAAAATTTAAAATCCGGAGAAATCAAAAACAACCCAGAACATCACAAAATTAACATGAATTGCCTCCTAATTAAACGATCTATAATCATATATAATTGGAACGGAGAAAAAAACAATAAAAATCGACTTTACAAATTGGCCAAAAATTAAAGTTACGCAAATCTTAAATTTAATGGCAAAAATGGGTAGAGGAGGAAATGACGGTGATTTTGACTATTAAAACTTCGTATTTGGATAATAGAAACATAGAGAAAATTGAATTTGATCTCGAAGAAAATGATGAAGAGAGAGAGGGATGTGTGGCGGTGGAGAGAGAGGGGAGAGGATTGCAAATCAATGTTGAAAATTATGCATTTCAACATTTGCTCGGTCTCCCGGTCAAGATTGTGAGTGTCAAACTTCAAAATATTTGATTGCATTATATTTGCTATTTTTATGAACGGAACCTAAACTCTGATATCATTTATTGGAAACGGTAATGGATTTTACACCAAATATACAATTTACAACACCTTGAATATATTTATATAACAGGATATTTTGATATACACGAGGCTACAGCCTTTACTACAATTTCACTCTGCTGTTTTTTTTTCACTTCTCTGTTCTAATATTGCATGCAGAGCAGCATTTAATGTTTGGGCTATTATATAATAGTATAGATTTTATTATATAATAGTATAGATTTATTATTACAGCTAACAAACTGGATTTTATAACCAACTCTTTTTACTCATGTGTTGTGCTATATAAAGCAAAGGAACCTCCTATCCTTATCAATGTGGGACTTCAAGTTTTATAACAAAATTTTCACTCTTAAGGGACCAACTTTGAGTAATCATAACTCATCCATCCCTTAGTCGTTTAGAGTGTTTAAATATGCATTGAAAAGCTCTCGCGGAGGATAACACTCTCCAAGCACAACTTGTTGCAACACGCACACAAGGCACACTCAAATCGAAGCTCAAAATGACTCGACAATGTGGGTCTATAAACCTACATTTTTCCAACAGTCGTAGCTGTTGGTTATCACTTATACATTAAGCATTCAATATTAGCCATAATCTCTTAAGCAGCTGCATCACCTTCTCATTACCCGATATTTCACCCAACTGTTTTAATCTAAAACCCAGAAATCCTTGAAGTTTGTCTGTCATTTACTCTGCACAGCTGCTGTGTTTCTCTGTTTAGTTTTCTTCATAGAGAAGTACTTCCATTTTATCCATATCTGTAATATCTGGCATGCATGTGCTATTAATTTCAGCCTACCATATTTTTTAGAGGACATTATTACTGAATACCAAGCTGTTTTTATTTTGCTTGTGGAGAGTTTGAAAATTCTAACAAAGAGTCCCTAAGAATAAATTAGTGTAATATGAGAAGCTGAAATAAGCAGCGACAAGTACTTACTAAAAATAGGGAACATTATAATCTTAATTAGTAGCATAAGGGGCGAGTTTCCTTGATGCAAGAAAATATTTCTACAACTTGAGGAGGTTATGATAATCCATTAATTCCATATCCTCAGTCTTTTCGCAAGTACTTTTTGCAACTGGATCTCTCGAACTCGATTCTTGACTATTATTGTCAAGTAGCTTAAAACAAAAATTGGGTTCGGACCTTTCAATGTGTGATCCTGCTTGACCTGGAAAGTTGAGAATGGCCTTAGCACCTCTCATCTTAAAAGCAGCTCTATCATAAGCAAATGCAGCCTCCTCGGCAGTTTCATATGTACCTAGCCATGTACGAGCACCGTGTCGTGCTGAGTCACGAATTTCAGCTGCAAACTTGCCCCATGGACGACGTCGCACGCCTCTGTAGTGCCTTTTCTTGGATATCGTACGTGTTGGGTCAGTGGCGGAGACAGGACTATGGTGATGAAGTGGATGAGTAATGGCTTGGGCCTCATCAAGAACTGACTGCAGTACCATATCTTGTGGGATGTGCGTTTTTGTTTAAAGGAAGTACTTGAAGTTCTGTATCAAGTGATGACTGAACCATTTCTGGTGAGTTTTTATACTGATCTCCACTGAGGTGTTGTAGTTTGAAAATGGGATTTCCTTGTTGAGATCTGCAATTATGGTCCAGGAAAATGTGATGGTGATTGTGCGGTGGGGCAGTGCAATTTATCACTGGCTGAAGTTAACCAATGACATACTTAGATAATCAACCCAGCTCGGGTTAGAAGGCTTAGTAGGTGAGGCAAGAGCATCTAGAACTTTAAAAATCCTTAATGCACCTGCCATATCAACAATTAAAACTACGCAGCATCTTTTCAATTTACATCTTTCCAGTTTTTTTTTTAGGTAAAATTTCAGTCAATCATATTATACAAAAAAGTTTAGCTTAAATGTAGGGACATTTTCACAAAAAAAAATTAAAAAAATACATGTAATTACAAATGCACCATTTTTTTTACAATAGAAACTCGGATTTTTGAAATGAAAGTTATTTTTTAACATGTTCGCACAAATTAATTAAAACGAAATGTGGCTTGTTCTTCTTTGTTCAGGAAATTAGAATGTTGAATCCGTAGGAAATTCTAGATTTCACTATTTTCGGGTTAATTATCTGATTGGTCATTGAAGTCAGCCTGGATTATCAAATTCATTTTTTGACGAAAATTATTGTCCGCAAAATTTTGTCCGAAAAATCTCCACCAAATTTTGTGAAATTAAAGTGTGTTAATCTAGATGCTATGGGTCTCATAAAACTGGTTTAGATTTTCATTATGAGCTCTAGATTTATATGAATTGAAAAAGAAAATTCAAGAACTAGAATTGTTCTTCTTCAAAAACTGAAATAAAACTTATCAGTATTGTATCTATTTTGAAGAGAATAATCTGGGTAACACAAATATGGTCTCGGATTTTTTTAAATATTAAGTGAATCTACAGTTATAAGCGTTTATGTCAATCTGCAGTCTGTTTCCGTCAAAAAAATGAAGACTATTTAACGGACCGTACATTTTTGTCGAGTAAATGATCTGATTGAGACCGTTTTGAGTTCAGTGACTAACTTGATAATCCAGACTGACTTCAGTGACCAATCAGATAATTAACCCTTTTATTTTCATTGTCAAATTTGTCCCTAATTTTTCAACAAATTAATCACATTTAATGATCGGTAATGTGTCCCTATATATTAGTCGCATTTTCTCACTGCAGTACTGATAGTGAAATGAAAAGTCACGTTATAGGATCAGTGTACTTTCAATTTAAAAAATATTTCGATTTTTGATGTGGATATGAGATCAAAAATACTGAATCGAAATAACACAATTGTTTGAGAAATATCTTTTAATAGATAAAACCTGGAGGTTTGTTACACAATCTAATCCTATGGATCAGCTACAAAATCAAACACTCCTAGGATAGTTTAGGCACGAGGACCTTCTACCCGACACTTCCTGAAAGCGGGCTAAGTCGGCTTTCCTACTAGATGGACTATCTAGCAGCTTACACAGAGAAGATATAAGAGAGAGAAGAGAGAGTTGTGTGTTGAGGTGTGTTTTGAAATGAAATACAAATGGCCTATTTATAGATTATAGAAAGTCACTATTTGGAACTATTCCAACAACCCCTAAATAGTAACCAAGCACTATTCCAACAACCCCCAAATAGTAACCGAACAGTATTTCACCAACCCCAAATAATAACCGGGCACTATTACACCAACCCCAAATATTAACCTTTCATAGTAACCGTGCATAGTAATCTTGCATAGTAACAGCACATAGTAACCGCACATAGTATTACTATTCTTTCTCTCTTCTCTTTATTTTGCTGTTTTAATTCATCTAAGAAAATAATTCAAGTACCAGATTAATTTAATTATTTTGTTATAAATAATTAATCTGTTACT
This sequence comes from Kitagawia praeruptora, assembly GCA_037693485.1. Classification (NCBI taxonomy): domain Eukaryota; kingdom Viridiplantae; phylum Streptophyta; class Magnoliopsida; order Apiales; family Apiaceae; genus Kitagawia; species Kitagawia praeruptora. Next base: position 103,025,377 of record CM075354.1, on the reverse strand, counting down.
TATTTAATTTTCAGAGTAAATTAATTTTTGACAATACCTTTAGATATTATGTCTGTCCTTGATCGTCAATAGGCTTTGGCAATTCTTTCTTTGAATTAATGTGTTGATCCTTCTCGTATGTGCTGACACTTAGTGCACTGGTCTGGTTCACAAGTGACTAGCACTGATCTTGATCTTCACACCTTCGTTGCATTCCAATTGATTAGCCTGCAACAATATCTTCAATTAATTTGAATACATGGAATCTTTTGGCCCTTCAACTGAATCATATGTACATCTTATAAAGTCACTGAGGCTTGATCATGTTAATGAACTTCTTTCAGCGACTTGATCCTTGTTGGTGCCTGTTATTCAAATTTCACGATCCCTGTATAGAGTTAATATTATTTATCTTTTATCCTAGTTGAGTTATATATGTCCTCTATTACATATTACATTACATTACGCTTTACAATCTCCCCCTATTTGATTGTTAGGGTTTGACAAGCAAATTCCTAGAAGATAACTCAACTGATATAAAAAATAAAATACAAAGATAAATGATATTAAAGTACATTCTGGATCATATATACATTTTTCAGATTTCCAAGTGCAAGACAATTGTTCCTCTAGACTGAACATATCTTCAAGTTTGCCTTTGCTTTCTTTCCACATAGCACTAATACTCCCATTAGCTTTTCCTTTCCCAAAATAAAGTTAATTCCGTGTCAACAACCTTTTCCTTGCCCTTACGCCTAGTAGATATTTCTTGATCATCCACCTTCTCCCCCTCAGTTGGGTTATCCTCCAGATTAGTAGGATGTGGAGTTGGTAAATTAGACGAAGAAGGCTTTACCAAGGAGTTGATTGCATCATTAAACTGGGTTACCATGGTATTCAATTGAACCTGGAATACATCATGTTGAATAAGTTGCAAATTTTTTATTTCTCCAATGGACTTACAAATATTTGACAAATCTTTCTCCATTGTTTGGACCCATGTAAGGAGTCTGCTGTATTCCTTTCTGGTTACAGGTGCATGTGGTTGAGTAGGTTGCTCACTCGTACGTTCTGCAGGTGTTTCACTCAACACTCTATATTCACTAGGTTTAGTGGTTTGGGTTATACTTACATGTTTTGTTCGTGTTTCCCTCAACTCTCCTCTAGAGCTTCCATCGATATGTGTACCTGCAAATGAAATCATCCTAGCCCCTTTTTCAGAGGTCACGGATGATGCAATGAAAGTTCGTGAGCTTCCGTCCTCGCGTGAAGCGAGTTGCCGACCACTGGTAAAGAGTGGTAAATCTCGAAAGAGATCCAGAGATTTTCCCTCTGGGAGGTTAAACTTGAATCGATTAAATGGCACAAAACCCAAGTTTCCCTCGTATGTTTGTGAAGACACTTGGTTCATAAAAGAATCTCCTACCGATGGATCTTTCCGTAAAATGGAAGATTCACCAGCAGTTATTGAGGTAGGTAATTCCACCCCGGATGCCTATGAAGGCATTTTATCTTTAGAAAGATCATCAACCACTCTTATGTTCCGTGAAATGGAACTCAAGATAGTTGCTCCCGTCAATTCAACCTCATTTACATTTTCACTCATTGGATAAGAAAGAATTGTTTCACTAACAGTTGCAGTTACCTCAGGTTCATTTGGTTTACTTCTTTTAGAATGAGGTAGAGCTGCTGATGTAACTAACTCCTTATGTGGTGCTACTGAGGCACTATCTCCCTCAATAATGTGGATGACTGGTCGTTTAAGTGACAATTGAGGTGTAGGAGTTTGTTGTGTTTGTGTTTGCATTTATAGAATGGGCTCTTCGACCTGTGTTAGAGTCGGTGGGATTTCCTGCTCTTGGTCGGGTAAGATGGCCACTATGGGCTGTAGAAATTGTATTTCTTGTGACACAATAGGAAATACAGAGGTTGGAATAGCAGGGATTGAAATATTACCTTGTCGTATACCTGCTCTCACTGGTCTTGGTAACAACGGAAGTGGGACAATCTTTAGATATTCAGTTAGGACTGTAGGCACATCCGTAAAGTTCTTTCTGCTTATGTAATTAATTGCATTCGTCTTCATGTAAGAACATTCCACCTTTCGACCATTTTCCAAGCGTACCCTGTCTTCATCATTCAAAAAATCATTTAATATTAGCTGTAGAAACCTTGGATATAGACATTTGATATTTTGAGTCCGAACATCTCTTGTTCCCAAGTGTTTCATCTTTAAAATGATTTGACCAAGTACTTTTTTTTTCAAAATTAATCCTCAAATTATTGGCGACCGTATACCCTATTTTTTGAATAAATTCAGGTATTCGATCTTAATTTGTTCTATCTGAGGAAAAAACATGGTTAAGAATGTGAAAGAAGAAATTCCAGTACTGGGTTAGAAATGTTCTAGAAAGATTACCAGTATTGAAATTGCCACCTTTGTACCTTATAAAACGAAAGAACATTTCAATCTGTTCAGGTGTAGGATCAGAAACGAGATTTTCCATAGGAAAAAGAAGAATTCGATTAACATCTCGTTCAGTGACCCTAATCGACCTACCAAATAGTCGATATGTGAATGCACACCAGTCCTGTCCAGAAGTGTTAACCGCACTACAATATATTTCACGCAATGCATCATGGTTAAGCTGCACTGGTGTAACTAAAGCATAGCTAATTAATGAATGTTCATTCATAAATTGTGTCCAAGCCCGAAATTGCTCATCCTGAATGGTTTCGATTTGTTGAATGGAAATAGGATTAACTTTAGCAATTAAAAAGCTTCCCTGCAATGCCATTTTCAAAACTTTGAGGAAATTCAACAACAATGGTTAGTTTTTATAAAGGATGATGCGTATAACACGAATATGAAATCTGATATAAAAACCACCAGCTAGATTGTGAGATCTTTCCGATCGAAGCTTGAAATTTTCAGCAATTGTGTGTATATGCTCTGTATGTATATCTGAAAAATGATGATGTTAAACATAAACAAAAAACTCATCATTTATAAGGTTTCAAGGATTAGTGGGTTAGGTGTGATAGTGACAGGTTATGTTGAAAGAATAACATCGCTCAATAATTCTAGCCGAAAAACATCTTATCACCGAAACTTGTCAACCGAAAAACATCTTATCACCGTACCGAAACATGTCAGCCGAAAAAACATCTTATCGCCGAAACCTATCAGCCGAAAAACATCTTATCGCCGAAACCTATCAGCCTATACACACACACACATATACAAACTTATTATTTCTAATTATTGTGGATTTAAAATAACCAATCAATAATTCAAGAATTATTCCACAATAATCAGACAAACTCATAATTAAATAGACATAAAATTAACAAAATATCATTAATTGATATATGTTAATAATATTTTTATTTAATTATGTTACAATTAACACAATTATTTACTAACTAATTACCATAAAATATAGCATTTACAAGCATGGTAATTAATATAGAGATAACTATAATATGAGGACTGGATGCAAATAAATTCACAAGTCCTAAACATATGGACATATAGTATATGAACTTATAACAAATTGCAGTTATTGATTATCCAAAATTTATTAGACAGATTTAACATCCCAAGTTCACCAACTAACCTGGAGAAAGTGGATTCATCCAGTGGTTTAGTAAAGATGTCTGCAATTTGTTGATCTGTGGGAACAAAATATAATACCACAGTTCCATTCATGACATGCTCTCGTAAGAAATGATACCTGATATCAATGTGCTTAGTCCTGGTATGTTGAACTGGATTGTGGGCAATGGCAATGGCACTCGTGCTGTCGCATAGAATTGGAATTTTGTCCAACATGAGTCCATAATCCTGAAGTTGATTCCTCATCCATAGGATCTGAGCACAACAACTACCTGCCGCAATGTATTCTGCTTCGGCTATCGATGTAGATGCTGAGTGTTACTTCTTGCTGTACCAAGATACCAACCTTCTTCCTAGAAACTGACAGCTTCCATAAGTACTTTTCCGATCAATCTTACAACCTGCGAAGTCAGAATATGTATAGCCAACTAGGTCAAAACCTGTTCCTTTAGTGTGGCATCCCATAATCCGGGGTACAGATTTGGGGCCATTAACCACAATCCACACAACAAATACCTGGATATAAACATAATATAATAATAAAATACCCCTGATCCAAGACCGCTTATAGGTTATGGTATGAAACAAACTACCAAACTTAATTATTACAATCCAATCTCAATATAACATTATTATACAAATTGATAACCACTAAGTTCATCTACCGAACTAGTAAACCAACCTCTGACAAGCTCAAATCACTACCCGACGAAACCAATAACTCGAATGTCACATCTCGCTGCTGGAGCAGGAAAACTCATCAACCACAAGGTCCACTAATCTCCTGTATTAGCTGAAGAAAAATAAACAACAAGCATGAGTGAGCCAACAATGCTCAGCAAGTTTAAACAGTGATAGCAATATCAAGAACACTATAGGTTTTGATCATCAAGAATAATCATCATATGGTACAAAAGAAATCAGCCGAAAAAATTAAATATTGTAACTCCAAAATGAGCCAACAGGGCTCCGCTAGAATAAAATGCATCAACAAGGAGAACTGATAAAAGTTCTGATAATCAAAGATAATCATCATAGGCTTCAAAGGAATCATGCTTTAAAGCAACTCAACCTCAATGAATAGATTAGAATTGGATTTTTATATATATATTTAAAAAAACAGCAGAGTTAGACGGCTGATCAGTCCTGCACTAACCCCGAACAATGCACACAGCAAAGTCCCTCCTCTAAATGGATCCACGGCACACATTGGCCTCAATTATTGACCATTAAACAGGTCTCCCCGAAGGGACATCTGTTGACCATTAATATGGTCTCCCCGAAGGGACACCAGTTGACCATTAATATGGTCTCCCCGAAGGGACATCTGTTTTAAAAAAACATTCCAATTCTATATCCAACGCACTAGGTGTCGGAACAATCGATCACCTCTATCAACCAAAAAATCTGGAAAACTCAAGTTCCAGCACAACTCAACTAGTGGAATGAAAAGAGAATCAACAGTTCTATCCTCGATATCGACAAGTTCGATATATAAATGGGATGATAATTGAATAGCAACAATAACAATAAATATCAACGAGATCGACAATAAATGGGGTGACATCATAATCAGAATAATTAAAAGTAAATATCACTTGAACAAGAAGTGAATGGAAGTACTTGAAATATAATTAACAACAACTGAGACTACAAGATAAAGGTTATAGTCAAGTGCTAAACATCTGATTAAGTTTCCAACACATTGAAAAGTTTAAATCAACATAAGTGAATTAAGTAGTTTACAACGATCATTTGTAAAATAATTCCAAGATAATTAATTGTATATCAGTTTGAAGAAAACATCCCCTAAAGAGGGTTCATCAGGTAAAAATATGTTAAAACTCAGAAATTATGCCGAAAGACTTTTATAAGAATTTAAAATCTTGGATTTCCTCTGTTTTAGAACCTTCCTTAAACATTTTTTAAGGAAAAATAAAATAAAATAAAATAAAATGAAAGAAACGGTACTCTCCTGAGGAATCCAATAACACCACTTTTTAAAATATTATTGAAGGAAAAGGGTATTCGTAAGTGTTAGGTCGAATACACAATATATAATCAAGTACTATATGAGAGAATAACAAGAAGACACGTTTCAGTACTTAAAAACTGTTTGGAATTTATAATTCCTCTCTCGGTGATGTAAAATATCACAGAGAGCTGCTTAGGTTATAATGAATGATATTCGTTCACGATAATTTCCCTTCTAGGGTTAACCTAACTGTATTTATAAGATATACAGCTACGTACAATCGTTAATTGATTCTCCTATAATTAAGCTATACAATTGATATCAATTACGATTGCTACACGTCTTCTAAGTCAAATCAATCTCTTTGACAGCTATCCAATCTTCAAAGATATTGCTTCCATGTTTGTCTTGAATTAATCTTCAATCTCTGTTGACCTGTAGACGCTTCCAGTAGACAGACTTTAACAAACTCTGTTGCGCTCCCAGCCAGCAGTGTTTGCGCTTCCTTCTGTCAGCCAGCAGTGTTTGCGCTTCCTTTTGTCAGCGTTTGCGCTTCCAGCTGTCAGCGTATACTCAAACTCTGCTACGACTACTTTCATTAACAAGTTAAACTCTTTTTCCCTATAACACTTAAACACTGACATTAAATCACATCAATTATATCTAACAATCTCCCCCAACTTGTTCATTAGTAAAAATGTACAAGTTCACAGTAATTGATGATGTCAAAACAATCTAATAGAAACACAGTGTTTAATATTTAATCAAAGTTTAATCTTGACTTAACAAAATCTACAGAAAATTCGAATTACTTACAAATTCTGTCTACCTAACCTCCTCAAGATCTAGTGTTGTTCTGAGATAATCTATCAACAGTCTTCTCTCAGCATTTTCAAGTTCTCTCTGCACAGCTTCCTTGATTTCTCTTAACTCAGGATCACTTTCATCAGTCTGATAGATAGCAGCTCTTAAATCGTAGATTTTATTTCTCTTCATCTCATTTCCCAGTCTTATGAATTTTACTTCCTCTGATTGAGAATTAAAATCAAGAACTGTAACACCCAGATCAGTCTTTAGCTTTGCAGTTCCCTTCCTCATTTCAACAAGGTTTCCATTCCAATCTCTGTACTTAGGCACATACTCTTTAGTAGTCTTTGACCCAGTAAAGGCTTTGGCTCTCAGCATATATTCTCTTATGGAATTAGCAATGAGTTCTGTTCGTCGATTTCTGACCCTGAATATATACAGAACATACTGAAGTTCTTCAAACAGCTTGAGCTTGATAGCATCTTCATTCACTCTATACACTGTTCCATCTGCCATGAAGTACAACAAGAAATGAATATCTAAACTCTTCTGGTGAACTAGTTGAACGTACTCCAGTTTGTCCAGATTCTCTTGAATAATACCAGAACCAGGAGAGATAAGTGATGAGGGATCTCTTGGACTGTTACTAATTCTCAAATCTCTTTTTGAACCCAAACCAGAAGTATTCTTGCCAGGAGGCTTTCCTGAACAAGCAATGCTATGTTGATAACTACCAATCCCTTCTGTTTGTGCTGGAACTGGAATCTTTGGTCTAGAGAACCCAGGTAAGAGTTTGCTTTTAACTGGTAGAGAATCACTCACAACTTGTGTAGCAACAGAGGTTGTGTCTACCTTTTTACCTTTGCCTTCTTCACCTATCACCCCTTTCAGTTTTAACTTATCATCAAGAGAAGATTTTCTTATCAATTTTCCTTCTTCTTCTTCTTCTTCTTCTTGAATACCAGATAAATTTTCTTTAATTTCAATTCCTTTCCTTGCAGGCCTTGAAGCTTTGGCAATCTTCTTTCCTTTCCCAGACTTCAATGCCTTCAAATGTTCTTCTTGTAAAAGCTTTTCTTCAGCATGAATATCTTCAAGTGTAGCCCCCTCAGCATTTTCTTCACGAAAAATCTTAGCAGCCAGCTCTTCATCTGTTGTGGATTGTCAGAGAATGACAAATCCTTTTGTCTTGAAGTACTCTGAAGATTTGTATTTGCTACTTAGTTCTAGCAATTCTCTCCCCCTTTTTGACATCATCACCATCTGGAATCAGAATAGATGTGATTAACTCAAGAGAGTTTGTAATAGAGTCAACCTTTTCAGTCAGCAAAAGCTGATTCTGTTCAACTTTACTCAATCTGTCAGTAAGAGTCTTTGAGATTTGAATTAGCTCTTTGAGATTTCTCCTCATGAGTAGCAACTTCAGTTCTCAGATCCAGAAGTGCTTTTTGATTGTCATCAAACCTGTGATTCAAGGCCTTAATCTGAATCACTGTTCCTTATAGACAGGTTAGAATATCAGGATTTGAAATCTTCTTTGAATTTTCCTTGAGAAAAGTAGCTGCTCGTCCAGTAGGAAAGATGCAATCTGCTTTGTACCAATCTGCAGTTTGCTTTTCCAGATAATTATCATCAATTTCTTGTACAGAAGGTCCAGCAAAATTTGGTTTCTCCCCTGTTTTCTGGCCATCAGTTTGAATATGATCATTTTCAGCTTCTGCACTCATTGCTTTAAAAGAATGATTATCAGAATCATCTACAACTAAGGTAATTTCTTCATTGAATTCAGCAACTGATTCTTGAGCAACTTGTTTTCCTTGATCAACTTGTTCAGGCTCTGAAGAAACAACTGTTGCTGGTTGATCAATTTCCTCACCATGATCAGAAACGTGATGTGCATCAGAGAATAACTCTGTGTGAGATGCAACCTCTGTGTCTTCTAGCACTACAGTAGGTTGATCTGCAACACCAGTGTCAACAGAGTTTGTAGTAGCCATGCTTGTTGGAATTGGATTTTCATCTTCAACAGAGAATGTCTGAAAATTGTCCATAGGAACAAAATCTTCCATAGGAGTTATGACTGGCTCCTCAGCTTGAACTTCATTTTCTGCTTGACTTGCATTCTCTGTTAGAACAGGTTCAGGGATAACCTCTGTCTCAACAATAGAAGTCTCCTTAGAGATGTCCATTGGAGCTTCATTTACTTGCTCTTCATCAGATTCAGCAAGTATCAACCTACTCTTTTTTGCTTGAGGCACTTCAACTACCTCTTCTTCTTCAGTAGAGCTGTCCTCAACTAGTGGTGATGAAGGCCTATTTGCCCTTTTAATGATTCTTCTGGTATAAACAGCTCTAGTAGATGTCTGTTTAGCCTTGGAATGCCTGGTATTTTGTGCAGTATGCTTTTGCCTTTTTCGTTTAGATTGAGGTTGAGGTTGAGGGTTTGATGCAGAGTTTAGAGGTGGCTGTGAAGTTTCAGGTGATGGTATAGGTTTAGAGTGGATAGTTTCAGTATGGTCAGTGGCCAATGGTTCAGGCATTTGTTGTGGTTCTGGTTGTTGTGTTTGTTGTGGTTCATTTTGTGGTGATTGTGGATCTTGGGGTTGGTTGAGAAAGTTTTGCAAGGCAAGTGGCAAAATAAGGGCAGGTAGGTCTTTACCAACATCCTTATTAGTCATATCAGAGAATATTCTCTTATTGACTTTAAAGGGCTGAATCACATCAGCTTCATCAATAATTAGCCCAGATACACAAGCAGTGAATAATAGCTGACAAAATCTAGCAAAGTATACTGTAGTAGACTCTGATTGGTGACTATCCATAGGAATGGCATCCCAATTGGTGACCTTCTTTTGGAATGTTCTTGTGATGCAGTCAAAGAAAAAAATCCATTCCTTTCTGAGATTTGGCCTCCTCACACTACCTAGCTTCGCAAGAGATTCCATGTAACCAATCTCTGTTAGCATTTCCCGTAGATTCTGTTCAGAAACAACTGCATATGAAGTATGAGTGTCGAAACCCATAGTCTCTCTGACAGTTTGTGGAGTAATCACAAACTCTTGTTCATCATAAGTGAAGATTATAGACGGAGTCCCATTCTCTCCTCCAGCCACATACTTTGAGTTCTGCCAGAAATTTGCAATCTGAGATGCAGAGAGAATAGAGGGTTCAATCAAAGCTTGCCCAATCTCTGAGTCACGAAGAAAGTTCTGAATAAGATGAAACGCTTCTGGAGCACGGTCATTCTCGAGTAGAGCTACAAAGTTGTTAGGAACAAATCGAAGACCAAGAGATGTAAAAGGTTTAGTTGCCATTAGATCAAGAAAAGAGCAAGAAATGACAGTGAAATTGGAATGTCGAAAAGGTGTTTGGGAAAATGTCGAAGTGAAAGACACAAAATAACTCTGTGATTTAGTAAAGTGAATATGAGTAGATGTGTAAGTGAGAGTAAAAGCGATTAGAGTTGTAATTAAAAATCAAAATCCAATCGTTTGTGCATCTAAACACTCAACCGTTCCTAGAGTAATGTGTGAGTGGGACATAATAATGGGTGAGTGGGACACGTGTCAATCATCCAGCGAATCACTTAATCACGCGCAGTAAAATACCAATTATTACTGCTGTCTTTCCTATTACCAAGACACTTTAACATATTTACACTCATTAACAGTTGTCAAACACTCTATTTACTCCAAAATTTTCAAATTATCTTAATGAAAATTTACCTTAGAGTACTGAACACAATTCAACAGCGTTTGTCAATTTTCCAACTTTATCACTGAAACCCTTTCAAAAAATGCACAGTTGTGAATATATGTGTGTGTGTAGCAGAGGTTACCAAATCAATTTTTAGAGCATCTAATATTTCATAAAATCCATAAAGTAAATCAATAAACACTAAATGCACAAACTCTCATATTAAACACTGATTATATGATGAAAGCGAAACTCTGTAGTTACTTATATAGAAATCTGAATACGCCTATTCCCTTTGATGTCCATGATTATCCAAGTAAGCACACAGTCTTTATAGACAAAAAGATCAAGAGATAGATATCAAAGCATCATTCAGTGAGTAACATGCCAGGGATTTGATAAACTCACAAACTCTCAAAGCACACAAGTGTTTAGGTGAAGTGTTGACACTCAAGTTCAATCAGTAAAAACAGATGCTACCATATGCTTGATTGTCCACCAAATCTACACTACTTTGAGTACATATATGCACAAATCAAAAGGACTTTTTTCAAGGGTGTAATTTGTTTAAAATCAAACAGGTGAGAAGAAAATAATAGAATAAATTGTTAACTGAACAATTTAATAGAGCAAGGTGTTCAGTTGCATTTTTAATACAGTTTTGTACAAAAAGATCAGTATATATACATTTTTTTATTTTTTATTTTTATATACACTGAGTAAACTTTCTTTTGTAGAGAAACTCTCACCTGTTTGCTCTTCAATTTTCAAATGAATATAACTACTCTTGATATATCAGGATAAAAAAACAGTTATTTTGGCTCAAAGGGGTTTACTAAGGGTTAAATTTATGAACAGTGTTTGGAGAAATATGGTAAATCCTAGTGCCTTTATCATATTCATGCACACACATATCATGCAATCTCAAAATGGTTTAAAACAAGTTCTAGAGCAACATACTTACTGATGAACATCACACAACAATAAAATTTGATTGATATAAAATGTATCAATCACTTATTTGGCTCAAATTCTCACAGGGTACGTGCAGACATGAATTGGTACTCACCAAACTAAACAATGACACATCTCAAGTTTTATAATTTTCACAAGTACAAACAAGGAATCATCAAGAACCATGTATATGTTTTGGGAATAGAGTGTCACTATCAGAGTTTAGAGTTCATCAACATCAGAAGTTATTCACGAGAGGCAATGCACATAGTATTCATAGACTCAGAGTTTAGGACCAAATAAACTAAGAGATGCTATAAATATGAAACAGTATCGTGCTGTGTTAACTTACTGCACAATTTCTGATTAGATCACAGTGACTCAGAAAGAGTCATGATTTAATTACTGAGAATCATGCTTCATACATATTTCTTCATTGGTGTTTTCTTCCAGACAATAATCAATTCAGAATTCACAGAGTTTATCAAACATATTAACAGTGTATGACATACAGATATGCTGACAGAGTTTAACAGTGTTTAAACACAAACATGTTAACAGAGTATTCATACCAGAGTTTAATCAACAAGGTTCACATAGCACTTAACAATTCACAGAAAAATGAGCAACACATTATATAAGAAAAATTTTGAGTCTAACCAACATTTCTAGTCAAAACCAGAGATCATTCCTAGTTCATTGACCAGCCTTGTAAATGTAGCTTCACTCAAAGGCTTGGTGAAGACATCTGCAAGTTGTTGTTCTGTAGACACAAAGTGGAGATCAATGTTGCCTTCCTCTACATGTTCTCTGATAAAGTGATACCTTATGCTTATGTGCTTGGTCATTGAGTGTTGTACTGGATTACCTGTCATTGCAATAGCACTCTGATTATCACAGAAAATAGGTATTTTGCTATACCTCAATCGATAATCCAGCATTTGATTCTTCATCCATAGAATCTGTGCACAACAGCTACCAGCAGCAATATACTCTGCTTCAGCTGTTGATGTGGATATTGATTTCTATTTCTTGCTGTACCAAGAAACAAGTCTGTCACCAAGAAATTGACAACTTCCACTGGTGCTTTTTCTGTCAATCTTACAGCCTGCAAAGTCTCCATCAGAGTAGCCAAGTAGTTTGAAATCTGATTCTCTTGGATACCACGGCCCTAAAGTTATAGTGCCCTTGAGATACTTAAAAATCCTCTTCACAGCTGTTAAATGTGGTTCTCTTGGATCTGCCTGAAATCTTGCACACAGACATGTTGCATACATGATATCAGGTCTACTTGCTGTTAAATAGAGTAGAGAGCCAATCATTCCTCTGTAGCTTGTCATATCTACTGATGACCCTGTATCTTTGTCCAATTTAGTTGCAGTTGCCATGGGAGTTGTTGCAGATGAACAGTCAAGCATGCCAAACTTCTTGAGAAGATTTCTGGTATATTTTGCTTGATTGATAAAGATACCATCATCTGTTTGCTTCACCTGTAAGCCTAGAAAATAACTAAGCTCTCTCATCATGCTCATTTGATACCTGGACTGCATGAGCTTGGCAAACCTCTTACAGAGTTTATCATTAGTAGATCCAAAAATAATGTCATCAACATATATCTGAACTAAAAGCAAGTCACTTCCAGATTTGAAATAAAACAGAGTTTTATCAATTGTACCTCTGTTGAACCCACTTTCTAAGAGAAACTGTGCCAGAGTTTCGTACCATGCTCTTGGTGCCTACTTAAGTCCATAGAGTGCTTTGTCTAGCCTGTAGACATGGTCTGGATATTTTGGATCTACAAAACCAGGTGGTTGTTCAACAAACACTTCTTCTTCAAGTTTTCCATTCAGAAAAGCACTTTTCACATCCATTTGAAAAACTTTGAATTTCTTGTGAGAAGCATAAGCAAGAAACATCCTTATTGCCTCCAACCTTGCAACTGGAGCAAAAGTTTCATCATAATCTATCCCTTCTTGCTGTGAATAACCTTTTGCCACAAGTCTAGCTTTGTTTCTTGTAACAACCCCTTCACTATCAGTTTTGTTTCTGAAAACCCACTTAGTACCAACAATAGACCTATTCTTGGGTCTTGGTACAAGTGTCCAAACTTCATTTCTCTCAAATTCATTTAACTCTTCTTGCATTGTTGTTATCCAGTCAGCATCTTTAAGAGCTTCTTCAACTTTCTTTGGCTCAGTTTGTGACAAGAATGCATGAAACAGACATTCATTTGTTGTTGCACTTCTTGTTCTTACTTTTGCATCTGGATCACCAATAATCAAATCAGGTGTATGAGATTTGGTCCATTTCCTAGCTGAAGGCAAATGACTTCTCTCAGAGTTTGATCCTCCCCCTTGATCCATGTTCTCCTGATTTCCTTGGTGTCTTTCTTTATTCTCTGAGGCTCCCCCTGAATGTGACTGCTCAGAGTTTGATTCAAAATTTTCAGCTGAGTCACTATCATAATTTGAGTTACCACTTTGATGTGATTCTTCATGCTCCCCCTCAACTGGTTCTTCTCTTGTTTCTGGCTGGGAAGTCTCTTCAGTATTTACCAGTAGAGGTTCAGAGTTAATATCAACAGAGTTTATCAGATCAACCTCATCAGAGTTTACTTCATCTGAGAATAATTCTTCATTTTCAAAGTGCAGTTGATCATGTTCACTCACATCTTCAAGTCCAGTTATTTTCTTGTAATCAAATGACACATGAATTGATTCCATGATCACTTTGGTTCTTAGATTATAAACTCTGAATGCCTTAGTTGACAGTGGATAGCCAACAAAAATTCCTTCATCTGCCTTCAAGTCAAATTTGGTCAACTGTTCAGGATGAGTTTTCAGCACAAAGCATTTGCACCCAAAAATATGAAAATATTTCAGGTTTGGCTTCTTTTCTCTCACCATTTCATATGGTGTTTTTCCATGCTTATTGATCAGAGTGGCATTCTGAGTAAAACAAGCAGTTTGAACAGCTTTTGCCCAGAAATATGTTGGTAATTTTGCTTCATCAAGCATAGTTCTGGCAGCTTCTATCAAAGTTCTGTTCTTCCTCTCAACTACACCATTCTGTTGTGGAGTGCCAGGTGCAGAAAACTCTTGTTTAATTCCTTTGTTCTTGCAAAATTCTTCTATTGTTGAATTCCTGAATTCAGTTCCATTGTCACTTCTGATAATCTTCACTTGATTCTTTGATCCTTTGTCCAACTACATTATATGCTCTGTCAGTGTTAATGCAGTTTCATCCTTCTTTACTAGAAAATACACCCAAGTGTATCTGGTGTATTCATCAACAATGACTAAAGCATATTTCTTCTTTCCAAGAGACATAACATTCACTAGTCCAAAAAGATCAACATGTAGAAGATGATAGGGATTAACAATTGAAGACTCAGACTTGCTTTTGAAGGAAGCTTTTCTCTGTTTGGCCTTTTGACATGAATCACACAGGCCATCTGCATTTAACAAGGACTTTGGAAGTCCTCTCACAAGATCATTCTTTATCAGCTCATTGATGTTGTTTAGATTTAAATGAGAGAGTTTCTTATGCCACTTCCAACTCTCTTCACTAGAAATCCTTGTTGACAGACACACTGCTTTGCCATCAGAGTTTGTTGACAATTTTATTTCATAGATGTTATTGTGTCTGTTTCCAACTAGAGCAACTTTCCCTGTAGACTTACTTATGACTTGACAGTATTCAGGCTCGAAATCTACATGATATCCTTTGTCACAGATTTGACTCACGGATAAAAGATCATGCTTGAGTCCTGGAACCAGAGCTACATTTGTGATGATGACACTTCCAAGATTAATATTGCCATATCCCAGAGTATGTCCTACGTTGCCATCTCCATAGGAAACTTTTGGGCCAGCATTCTCCACATACTCTGATAGCAGGGCTTTATTTCCATTCATGTGTCCTGAACATCCACTATCCACGACTAGGGTACTTTCCCTGGTGCCCTGCAATCATAAACAATCACTGATTGTTAGATTTAAGGATCCAGACTTGCTTGGATCCTTTTGCTTTATTGAATCTGTTAGTTTTTGCAGCGGATTTGTCATTATTAGAGTTTAAACTAACATTTTCAGTCTTAGTACCTGTAGAATTAACTTTAACCCTTTCAGATTAGGTTTCAGTTCATAGTAATTATGATAAATAGCATGATAATTCTTGCAAGTATAAATTGAGTGCCAAGTACTTCCACAATGTTTGCACAGAGTTTGTGGTCTAGGTTTGACATTATTCTTTTTCACTCCAGATTTGGAGGGTAAAGAATTAATGTCTTTATTCTTCCTGCAAAAACTGGCAAGATGATTAGTACTACCACAGTTATGACAAGTTTTTCTAGGTGCAAGTGTAGCAAGCATTGGCCTATTTCCTGATGTTATGCCTACCTTTCCATTTCTGTTTTTCCTAGGCATTTTCTGTTTATTGACAGATTTTATCTCTTTAAGCTTTTGCTTAAGTTGTTTATCTGTCATTGAACCAATGTCAACCTGTTTTGCATAGATTTTTACTGGCTCACTTTCAACAGCTCCATGTTCAGTTTTAACTGTACCATGAACAAATTTTCTAGTTGGAAGAGTTTGCCTAACTTTCACATGATTTAGAAATCTAAGCTCATCTTCCTCACAGTACCCTAAACCAACAGTGTCAGCTTGAAAAACCTCATGTGTGTCTTTTCCAGAATCAGTCCAAGTTTTAATAATGTGATCTGCATCCTCCAATTCAGATTCTAGTTGCTTATACTTACCTAGCAACTCCTGTTCTATAAAAACAGCATCATCTCTTTCTTTCTGAATTTTTTGCATGTTTTCAAGTTTTTCTTCAACAAGTTTGTTTCTCTCTTTAAGTTGAGAGCACTCATTTTTTATTCTCTCATTCTCTAAAGTCTGATCCCTATAACTGATATGTAATGCTTTAAGATAAATTCTCAATTCAGTTATATTATCAGTATTATAAGCATAGGTAGTTGGGGGTACCTTGAGTTCAGAATCTTCATTCTGAGTAGAAGCCATGAGTGTATAATTAACTTCCTCATCTGAGTCTGAAGTGTCTGCCCAGTCTCTGCCTTTTGTATAGAGTGCCTTTTCAGTCTTACCCTTCTTGCACTCAGGAGCATAGTGACCCATCTCCTTACACTTGTAGCATTGAATCTCAGACTTATCTTTCTTCCTAGATTTGGAGTCCTTTCCCTCAGATTTGCTAAAATTCTTCCTGTCAGACTTTGAGTAATTCTTGGAGAATCTCTTTCCCTTCTTGAAGTTCTTGAATCCCATCTTCTTGAAGGTCTTCACCATCAATGCAGCCATTTTCATCATCTCTTCATCATCTTCAGAATCAGATGATTCATCTGTGTTTGAGTCAACATCAGAGTTTGATGACTCACTATCTGAATGAATGACTAAGGCTTTTCCTTTTGCCTTCTTCCTTGATGGTTTCTCTTCAACCTTGAGAGCAACAGACTTCAACTTCTTGCTTGATCTCCTGTTTCTCTGCTCCATTTCAAATTCATAAGTCTTAAGCAGTCCATAGATTTCATCAATCTCAGTATCAGCAAGATCATAGTTATCTCTAATAGTGGTTGTTTTCACATCCCACTTTTCAGGTAGAGAAAGTAGAAACTTGAGATTTGAGTCTTCTAGATCATATTCTTTGTTAACCAATGATAGATCATTGAGCAGTTTACAGAATCTGTCAAATGTTTCTGTCATGGTTTCTTCAGACTTTGCCTCAAAATTCTCATACTCCTATGTGAGTATATTCCTTCTATTCTTCTTGATAGCAGCAGTTCCCTGACATCTAACCTCAAGTGCATCCCAAATTTCTTTTGCAGTTGTGCAGTTAATCACCTTGTTAGACATAACATTGTCTCAAGCACTGTGAAGTAAATGCCTTACTTTTGCATCCTTAGCAATGGATGAAAGATCCTCAGCAGTTAGATCTTTCTTTTCCTTTGGAATCACTTTTGATTCCTCACCAGCAACAGTAGCAGTTAAATTTGTAGGTTTATGAGGGCCTTCATAAATTCTGTCAAGATATTCTGGATCTGTAGCCTCCAGAAACATTGTCATCTTCACCTTCCAGATTGCATACTCTGCTGGCTTAAGTATAGGAACCCTAATTGTCTCATACCTACTAACAGTAGTAGGAGCTTTCTCAGAACCTGATGGAGGAGGAATCTCTGCCATTGATTACTATTGTGTTTGGATCTTAAACTGTAATAAAGTAACAGATTGGCTCTGATACCACTTGTTATGTCGAATACACAATATATAATCAAGTACTGTATGAGAGAATAACAAGAAGACACGTTTCAGTACTTAAAAACTGTTTGGAATTTATAATTCCTCTCTCAGTGATGTAAAATATCACAGAGAGCTGCTTAGGTTACAATGAATGATATTCGTTCACGATAATTTCCCTTCTAGGGTTAACCTAACTGTATTTATAAGATATACAGCTACGTACAATCGTTAATTGATTCTCCTATAATTAAGCTATACAATTGATATCAATTACGATTGCTACACGTCTTCTAAGTCAACTCAATCTCTTTGACAGCTATCCAATCTTCAAAGATATTGCTTCCATGTTTATCTTGAATTAATCTTCAATCTCTGTTGACCTGTAGACGCTTCCAGTAGACAGACTTTAACAAACTCTGTTGCGCTCCCAGCCAGCAGTGTTTGCGCTTCCTTCTGTCAGCGTTTGCGCTTCCAGCTGTCAGCATATACTCAAACTCTGCTACGACTACTTTCATTAACAAGTTAAACTCTTTTTCCCTGTAACACTTAAACACTAACATTAAATCACATCAATTATATCTAACAGTAAGATCATTTGAAAATTTACACTTGAGCTATAGGTAGAAATATAAACATTTGCACGTCATTTGAAGAAGGACATCATATGGTAAACATAATTTGACCGAATCATTTTATACGTAAAAAGAATAGAATTGCATCACTTGAACAATAAGTGAGGAGCGATAACACTTGCCTCAGTACACGAAGTTCCCACTTCCACATCTCAATTCGTTATTCACTTCGCATCAGTCTCTACTTCTCTACACGTTGGCCTCTACTCGATCATATATCCATCTTTCGATTATCACTGGTCAGCCTCTATACAACCACACTCGTCCACCCCGATAATTATCCCCTTTCGCGTGATTCCATCGACACGCACTGCTCTTGGCTGACCTCCTACTCGTACCTATACCAAGTAAAGTACTACTTCAGTACAAATCATCCAAAACCTTACTAATCATTCTAATCTACCCATACGTTTCCTATTGCGCTTTACACATACAACACATATAGCACATAACATGTATTGATCACATAAACACTTAACACGTATATCATACCGACTTACATAATTCTTATTAAATTACAATAAGAATTACGAAATAATTCTAACAAAAATCAGACAGCACCTCCTTTGTAAATTGGACTAGCCCGCCGGAATAACCGACTCAACAATCAATAAATCAATCCTTCTATACTATCAACTTTAAATAAACTCACAATTACTATCGACCACCCAAACATAACTATTCATAAGCCCCTAATACTCCACGAAATCAGCAGACATACCACTACTACACATAATCCGATTATACCACTTATACAATCTCATTTATTTTCTGAAATCGAACCGAATATTCATAATAAAATAAAATCCGAAAATCAATCAAAATTTATATAATTTCACCTGCAAATCAATACCTTAACAATTACCAACTAACCATCATCAAACCAAGCTAATTAACACTTGACAATCTTCAAAATTCCAATTTACACTATCTTTACTAATTAAAAATCAACAAAATCGAATTACAAAGACTAATATCCACATACAATTATACAATCATTTTATATATAATTAACACATAAACTTGTACCACCCAACACCACTTGCTGCCAAAAACATTACCACAGCCTCACGGAATTAGAGCCCAGCCACAACAACTATACAGTACCAACCCAACTCGGAATCGACCTTTACCAGAAAGAAGAGACAATTCAATTCAACACACGAACTCACACACCCAACTCTATTTTGCACACACTCACGCAGCTTTGCTTACACAACACGACTATAAGACCATAGCAGATTATATACACATCAAAACCCACACTTGACAATTTACTTCCCTACATACCCATTTCTGCTCCCGCAAGCCCACACCCTTCACACAAACACACCAGCTGCTACACACCATTCACATATCCACACACGGATTCAGACACCCCCAACCACACACAACAATACACCTCATGCACACGACGACACACACCACCGTTGCTGTTGCTCAGTCGCCGCCACAACACACACAAACACAAACGGACCCTCACACAACACATACACAGTACATAGAAAGACGTATGGGAGAGATTACAGGAGAGATGAGAGTGCGAGAAAAAAAGAGAGAGTGTCCGAGAGAGATTGATACAGAGAGGTTAGGAAATTGAGAGAGATTGAGAAAATTAGGAAAGTAAAGAAGAGAGTGCGTGAAATTGTGGCAAGGGAGACACCAGAACACTCTGGATAAGGCTGGGAAAAATAGGGCTAGGATTGTAACTTCACACTAGATGATAATCAATAAAAACATATATAACCCATTTTAAAATCGAAATTATATAGAAATTTTTTATAAAATAAATTCTAAAATTCTAAAATAAAAATTATGAAATTACAAACATCTCCATATTTTTAGGATCAAAAATGAATTAAATATGGATTTTACAAGTTTTGATCCTTTAAATGCAATATAAATCGTAAAAATCATTTTAAAATAGTTATACACCCAAAATAATTCTCCCGATAATTTTAAAACTAATTAATATCAAAAAGATGATAACATAAAAATTTCATGATTTTTAATAACTCCAATGATTTTATAAAATCTCAGAAAATCAATAAAGCATGATTTAAATACATTTAAATCCACAAAAATAAAAATAAAAATACACTGACTTACGCGGCACACACAAATCATCATATACACACGTCAACACAATATCACATATATTGACCTTCTCACAAATAATCACATCATATAATCCACATTTAATAGTAAATAATAAATTTTTAAATACGCGATTTTCTAGGTCATTATATCCTTCCCCCCTTAAAAGGATTCTGTCCTCAGAATCAATCCTTAGAACACAAGTAACGGTTCTTCTCAACATTCGCTTCCAATTTCCAATTTGGGTCCTCAACTTTAGGACTCCTCCATATTAACTCATACATCGATAAACTCATCCTGTAAGCCCTCAAACTCCAAGATAAACTTAAACCTTACCCTTACAAATTTCGTTAATTTGAAACGTTTACTACTCTTAGACGAATACCTGATCTATAGAAAATCGGGCATGACCTTTTCGTATAATGGACTATGCCCTGCGTAACCATTCTGAATACCAACCCAATCATTCTTAACCAATTCATCTATATACACCATTCATTCATAATCTCAATTTAATCATACACCATGCTAATCATGCCTTAACTTGAAGTAAACATGTAAATAAATAAATCTGCCCTGACTTGCAGTAACCATATAAGTAAATAAATCTGCCTGGACTTGCAGTAAATAGGTAAATAAATAAATCTATGATACCTTGATTCCAATCTGTCACCCAAACCTCATATCATCTATTCTCGATCGCGTCCTTGAAATCGAATACTACAATCACACACATACATCATTACATACACATCAAACACAATTCGGTTTATAACTCAAGTCTCACTCTTATAAAAATGTTTCGTTCGGTTAAAACTTTTGAAATACAATCTCAAATATTTTATTGGTTTAAAACAAATCAAAAATCATTTTATCCTCGACATCTATAGTCCTTGAAAACTAATGAACTCCAAAACCTCGGCTTCGACATAATCTACTACAAAAACAAAATATTGAAATACTCGGTTCGTAATACCGACCATCCCAGGGTCACAGCCCCCTTGATACCGACCACAAAACAATTTTCAATTCAACACTTTTCAACAAACTCTGACTTCCATTAACAAGAAAATTTTGACTTGACATACATCACATCAATCATACGTCTTTAACAATTAATTCGTGATCCTCGAAAATCGTTTAAACCTCACTATCCCACGTCCTCTAAGATCAACTTCCGAAGCATAAATCTGCATACTCAACAAGCCCTCAATTTTGACTCTGCGCATTATAACTCCAACATTTTATAATGCTCAAATTACCTATAGAGATTACGACCTCTATCTATCACTTGCATTTTGAAATGTTACAAAACCAGTACACATTCATCCCTTATTACGAGCTATCGCCATCATTTACGAAATCCCCTTGCTCATCTGGTTTCGTTATCATTGGAATGGTCATTATCCTTCCTTACTCTTAGAAACTTTCTTCACCCTTTTCTATTTATTTAACTATTGTTCAACTTCCAGTAGTCTCTGGTTAATCTCACGAAATTTCTGACCTCTGTTGGCATTCTGGTTCCTTCCCATCTCATTACTGCTTCACCCTCACAAAATTTACTCTGCTTCTTTCACTTCTAACCCCGTGTCTCAAAAATTAAATTTCTTTCCATCCAAAATTCATATATTAATTTTTTTTTCTTTTTTGCATAATCTTGTTCTTAAAATTTCTTAAGGTTACTCTCAACCAATCTGCTTACTCTTCACAAGTTTTCATATATTAATTCATATATGGATTTTACAAGTTTTGATCCTTTAAATGCAATATAAATCTTAAAAATCATTTTTAAAATAGTTAAACACCCAAAATAATTCTCCCGATAATTTTAAAAACTAATAACTATCACAAAGATGATAACATAAAAATTTCGTGATTTTTAATAACTCCAATGATTTTATAAAATCTCAGAAGATCAATAAAGCATGATTTAAATACATTTAAATCCACAAAAATATAAATAAAAATACACTGACTTACGCGGCACACACAAATCATCATATACACACGTCAACACAATATCACATATATTGACCTTCTCATAAATAATCACATCATATAATCCACATTTAATAGTAAATAATAAATTTTTAAATACGCGATTTTCTAGGTCATTATATTTAGGGTATCAAATCCCAAGATTGGGGGTTCCCTTAAGGTATCTGAAAATACGTTTAACAGCTATAAGATGTGACTCTTTAGGGTCATCCTGGAATCTAGCACATAAACAAGTTACGAACATAATATCTGGTCTACTAGCAGTTAAGTACAAGAGAGAGCCAATCATACCTCGATACTTAGTGATATCAACTAACTTACCAGATTTGTCTTGATCAAGCTTGACAGCAGTTGGCATCAGGGTCTTGGCAGTAGCTACTTCTTCCATCCCATACTTCTTCAGAAGATCCTTTATGTATTTTGATTGGCAGATGAAAATACCATCAGGCTTCTGAACAAATTGAAGTCCAAAGAAGAAGGATAACTCACCCATCATGCTCATCTCGTACTTACTTTACATTAGCTTAGCAAATCTCTTGCACGGCAAATCATTAGTAGAACCAAATATTATATCATCCACATATACTTGCACCAGAATTATATCATTTTTATGCTTTTTATGAAAGAGAGTTTTGTCGATGATACCTCTTGTAAAACCTTTTTCAAG
Source organism: Kitagawia praeruptora (assembly GCA_037693485.1). NCBI lineage: Eukaryota > Viridiplantae > Streptophyta > Magnoliopsida > Apiales > Apiaceae > Kitagawia > Kitagawia praeruptora. The sequence continues at coordinate 103,002,699 of CM075354.1, read as the reverse complement.
TAAGAACTTGGAAAGAATATCATACCATGTTCGAGGGGCTTGCTTGAGACCATAGGAGCTTTGAAGAGAAAGTACACAAAACCTTCAAATTCCTTGTCTTCGAACCTAGAGGGTTGTTCAACATAGACTTCTTCCTCTAGATCTCCGTTCAAAAATGCACTCTTCACATCCATCTGAAAAACCTTAAAGTTGGAGTGTGCAGCAAATGCTAAGAACATCCTGATTGCTTCAAGCCTTGCAACTGGAGCATAGGTTTCATCATAATCAATTCCCTCTTCTTGAGAGTAACCCTTTGCTACCAATCGAACCTTGTTTCTCGTAACAATACCATTTTCATCCAGTTTATTCCTAAACACCCATTTAGTGCCAATTACAGATTTATCTTTTGGTCTTGGCACCAGCTTCCAAACTTTCTGCCTTTCGAACTGATTGAGTTCTTCCTGCATTGTAGTTACCCAATCTAGATAATCTAGAGATTCATCAACCTTTTTAGGTTCAATTTGAGATAAAAATCCTGCAAAATTGCATTCATTCTGTGTTGCTCTTCTAGTCTGTACACCCGTGTCTGGTTCACCAATGATCTATTCAAAGGGATGCGCTCTACTCCATACCCTTTGTCTCGGCAGATTTGATCTTGATGATTCCCCAAGTTCATAGTTATATTGAGTGTGGTGACTAGTAGATCCAAAATCATTGTTTGCTCCCCCTGAGCTATTGCTTTCAGAGTCTAATGAATCAGAGTTTAATGAATCATTAGCAGCAGATGCATTCTTTGATGTTTCTTCACTTGATTGGGGTTTATTTTCATCGTTCATTTGCTCCCCCTCAACATGTCCTGCTGTCTGATCTACTGGTATAGATTGAACAATAGAGTCTGAAATAGTATCAGAATTTTGTAGATCATCATTTATTTCTTCATTCTCAAATCTCAGCTGGTCATGTTCATCAAAATCTTCAAGTCCTGTTATCTTTTTATCATCAAAAGACACATGGATAGATTCCATGATCATTTTTGTTCTCAGATTGTAGACTCTGAATGCTTTTGTCGATAGTGGGTATCCAACAAAGATTCCTTCATCAACTTTTAAATCAATTTCGAAAGCTGTTCTGGATGAGTCTTAAGAACAAAACATTTACATCCAAACATATGAAAGTAGTTCAGGTTCGGCTTCTTATTTTTCACCATCTCATATGGTGTTTTACCATGCTTGTTTATGAGTGTAGCATTTTGTGTGAAACAAGCAGCTTGCACAGCTTCAGCCCAGAAATAAGTTGGCAGCTTTGCTTCATCAAGCATGGTCCTTGCAGCTTCTATGAGAGTCCTGTTCTTTCTCTCTACTACTCCATTTTGTTGTGGAGTTCCAGGTGCAGAGAATTCTTGTTTTATTCCCTTTTCTTTACGAAATTCTTCCATAGCTGCATTCTTGAACTCAGTGCCATTATCACTTCTTATGATTTTCACTGTATGCTTAGATCCTTTGTCCAGTTGTCTGACATGCTCTGTTAAGATTGATGCAGTTTCTTCTTTCTTGTGCATGAAATACACCCATGTATATCTGGTGTATTCATCAAAAATAACCAACGCATATCTTTTCTTTCCAATAGACATTATATTTTCTGGACCAAATAAATCAACATGCAATAAGTAATATTGATCAAGAATTGAGGATTCAGTCTTACTTTTGAATGAAGTTTTCCTTTATTTTGCCTTCTAACATGAGTCACATAGGCCATCTGGAGTAAAAACTGATTTGGGCAATCCTCTCACAAGATCTTTCTTCACTAGCTCATTAATGCTGTTGAAATTCAGATGAGAAAGTCTCTTGTGCTAGTTCCAGCTTTCTTCAATTGATGCTCTACTCAGTAGACAGATTGTAGAGCCTTTAGAGTTTATTGAAAGCTTGGCTTCATAAATGTTACCATGCCTGTATCCTTTCAGAACAACTTTGCATGTAGATTTGCTTATAACTTCACAGTGTTCTTCAAAGAAATCCACATGATAACCTCTGTCACATATTTGACTCACACTTAGCAGATTATGTTTGAGTCCTGAGACTAGAGCTACAGCTTCAATGATGACATTCCCAAGATTGATATTGCCATATCCCAGTGTCCTTCCTATGTTGCCATCTCCATAAGAAACACTTGGGCCAGCTTTCTTCTCAAATTCTGATAGCAGGGCTTTATTTCCAGTCATGTATCCTGAGCATCCACTATCCAGAACAAGGATATTTTTCCTGTTACCCTGTAATCAAAAAAACCACTAATGATTAGTTTTAAGGACCCAGACTTGCTTGGATCCTTTGGCCTTATTAAGTTTGTTAGCTTTTGCAGCAGAAGTCTTAAGAGTTTGTGCTAACATTCTTTTTCTCAGAATTTATACATGTAGAATCAATCTTGAATTTATTCAAAGAGGGTTTAAGTTCATAATAATCATAATACAAATTATGATACTCTTTGCATGTATAAATAGAATGCCAAATATTGCCACAGTGAAAACAAGGATTCTGTGGCTTAAACCTAACTGAACCACTCTTAACTCCTGACTTAGGAGGTATAGAATTTATATTCTTCCTGCAAAAATTAGCAAGATGGTTAGGATTTCCATAATTGTGGCATTTCTTCCTAGGAGCATTGGGAATAGGCATATAGTTATTGCTTTTATTGATGCCTACCTTTCCATTTATGTTTTTCCTAGGTTCTTTTACCTTGTTCACTCTTTTTATCTCCTTCAACTTGTGTTTAGGCTGAGATATTAAGCCAATATTTACTGATTTGACTTCATCCTATTTTGGTTTGTTAGATTTTGGTACAAACTTCATAGGATTAAGTTTGGGCTTTGCAGCCCTTTCAGTAAATACAGGTTTAGAGGTCTCTGCTTCTAGGTTGGCAGTTTTCTTTTTATCAGTGTAACCTAGACCTTGTTTCCAACAATCATTCTCTAAGATATTCTGAGTAGTTTTACAAGAGTTAGTCCAAATTTTAATAATGTTTCTTTCTTTAGCAAGTTCAGATTCAAGATAAGCATGCTTTTTCAAAAATTCAGTTTTAACAATAATAGCATCATCTCTCTCTTTCTGAATTTTTAACATCTGGACTAATTCTAATTCTAGATAGTCATTTCTCTTTCTAAGGTCTAGACTTTCAGATTTTATTCTTTCACTTTCTAAAGTCTCATCTCTGTAGCTAACATGCAAGTTTTTAAGAAAGAGTCTTAACTCAGATATATCAGTAGTATCAAAAGCTAGAGTAGAGTGAGGTACCTTGGTGTCAGAAATTCAGAGATACTATCAGCATTTTCCATCAAGGCATAGTTCACCTCATCTTCAAAGTCTGAAGTGTCAGCCCAGTCCTTCTTCTCTGTGATGTAAGCTTGACCTTTATCAGCATTGCCTTTCTTGCACTCAGGTGCAAAATGTCCTTTCTCACCACAATTATAGCATTTGATCTTGGACTTGTCCACTTTCCCAGACCTGCCTTCTTTTGCCTCATCTTTTATGAAATTCTTCGTTTCAGAATTTGAATCTCTTCTTGTGAACTTCTTTTGTGAACTTTTTTCCCTTCCTGAAGTTCTTTTAAGCCATCTTCTTGAAGCATTTTACCATCAGGGCTGCAAGTTGTATCATCTCAACATCACTGCCATCATCATCAGAGTTTGATGACTCAGTATCAGACTTTGTAATAAGAGCCTTTCCATTGGATTGACTCTTTTTCACAGTTACTTCTTTAGAAGCTTTCTCTACAACTTTAAGAGCAATTGACTTGGACTTGCCTCCATGCCTCTTGCTTCTTTGTTTCATCTCAAGCTCATGAGTCTTGAGCATTCCATAGATTTCATCAAGAGACATGTCTTCCAGATCATAATTGTCTCTGATGGTAGTGGCCTTTAAATCCCACTTCTCAGGAATAGCCAACAAGAATTTCAGATTGGAGTCTTCAAGATCATACTCCTTATCTACTAGTGACAGATCATTCAGCAATTTCAGGAATCTGTCATATAGATCTGTTAATGACTCATCAGACTTCGATTCAAAGTGCTCGTACTCTTGTGTGAGTATTGTTCTCCTGTTCTTTTTGATGGTTTTGGTTCCTTGACATCTGACTTCCAAAGCATCCCAAATCTCCTTAGCAGTTTTGCATCCAATGACCCTGTTAAACATAACATTGTCAAGAGAGCTATGTAATAAATGCCTTACTTTGGCATCCTTGCTAATAGAGGAGATATCTTCAGGAGTCTTCTCCTTTGGAATCGTTTTCTGTTCCTCATCAGCAACTGCAACAGAAAGGTTGGTAGGCTTATATGGACCATCATGGATTCTGTCTAAGTACTCTGGATCTGTAGCCTCCGGAAACATTTCCATCTTCACCTTCCATATGGGATACTCTGATGCCCTGAGTATTGGAACTCTGATTGATTCATGCCTGCTTGTTGTTGGAGTTTGTGTTTTCTCTATCATGATTGTATAGCTTTTTGGATCTTTATTGTTGTATAATAACAGAGTGGCTCTGATGCCAATTGTTAGGTCCGGAATAACGTAGAAGGGGGGTTGAATACGTTATTTAAAAAATATTTCGATTTTTGATGTGGATATGAGATCAAAAATACTGAATCGAAATAACACAACTGTTTGGGAAATATCTTTTAATAGATAAAACCCGGAGGTTTGTTACACAATCTAATCCTATGGATCAGCTACAAAATCAAACACTCCTAGGATAGTTTAGGCACGAGGACACTTCCTGAAAGCTGGCTAAGCTGGCTTTCCTACTAGATGTACTGTCTAGCAGCTTACACAGAGAAGATATAAGAGAGAGAAGAGAGAGTTGTGTGTTGAGGTGTGTTTTGAAATGAAATACAAATGGCCTATTTATAGATTACAGAAAGTCACTATTTGGCACTAATCCAACAACCCCCAAATAGTAACCGAGCACTATTCCCACAACCCCCAAATAGTAATCGGACACTATTTCACCAATCCCAAATAGTAACCGGGCACTATTACACCAACCCCAAATAGTAACCTTGCATAGTAACCGTGCATAGTAACTTTGCATAGTAACTGCACATAGTAATCTTGCATAGTAACCGCGCATAGTATTACTATTCTTTCTCTCTTCTGTTTATTTTGCTGTTTTAATTCATCTCAGAAAATAATTCAAGTACCAGATTAATTTAATTATTTTGTTATAAATAATTAATCTATTACTTATTTAATTTTCAGAGTAAATTAATTTTTGACAATACCTTGAGATATTATGTCTATCCTTTATCGTCAATAGGCTTTGGCAATTCATCTATGAATTAATGTGTTGATCCTTCTCGTATGTGCTGACACTTAGTGCACTGGTCTGGTTCACAAGTGACTAGCACTGATCTTGTTCTTCACACCTTCGTTACATTCCAATTGATTAGCCTGCAGCAGTATCTTCAATTAATTTGAATACATGGAATCTTTTGGTCCTTCAACTGAATCATCTGTACATCTTATTCTATCACTTAGGCTTGATCATGTTAATGAACTTCTTTCAGCGACTTGATCCTTGTTGGTGCCTGTTATTCAAATTTCACGATCCCTGTATAGAGTTAATATTATTTATCTTTTATCCTAGTTGAGTTATATATGTCCACTATTACATATTACATTACATTACGCTTTACAATCTAAAACCTAATTCATCTAAAACCTTAAGGTACTAGAGGGAGACCTATTATATTATATTCTAACACTGTCACGTCCTATATATTTTTATGATTTTTATTTTCACCTAACAATATAACTCGATCTCTTATTTGACCTAAATATGATTTATTTTACTAATTTATAAATTGCTTATCTTTTATTATAATACCTGAGTCTACCCATGTATATAGTTAGATGTAGTTAACCAATCAGAAAACTATGAATTATTTCACAAGAAGAAAGTACAAAATTCAGTATATCAGTAGATAAAACCCACCAATGTGGTACTAGACTCTCAATAAAGAGAGACATTTATTGAAAAACGAAGAAAAATCAAGGAAAACAATAAAAATGGGTTGATCATCAACCAAAACGCAGATGTCAACCCCTAAACTTTAGTTTAATATTTTTTAGGAGGGAAGAAGAGAGAGAAACGACTATAGCAATCGTTTAAAAAACAATATTATTGATAAATTGATAGGTCGATACATATATATTGTTTCTAATAAAAGGTGCCCATTTTATTTTGTATTCTTGAATTCAAGTAATTGTATTCAATTCTTATATCCTAATCTAAGAGCAAACATATCGAATTTACTTGGTTGGTTAATAATATTTATTTTTAATATCAACAAAACCTTAAATAAAGGTAAAAATTTTAATAACTAGGTAGATAGATTTTAATCAAACAAAGATATTAATTAACAATAAAAAAATAGAAAAAAGGGCTTCATTTTGATGTACTCTACTCTTAATTTTATTTTGTAGCATCTCAATGTTGTTTTCAATGATGTAGTAACATACTTAGATAACTTGGGCAGAGAGTAATATTACATGTAATTGTCATATTTTTTCTTTTCGGGTATTATTTTCGTTTTGTGTACAAAAAAAAATTGTGTAGTTTAGTACTCCCTCCATCCTTTTGAATTCTTAACATTTGAGATATAAGACTCGGTACGCATTTTAAGCTGTATATAAAGTATAATTCCATTACTTATTTTTTTTAAATTTTTTTTAAAAAAATAAAAGTTTTAACATTAATTTTTATTCAAAAGAAAAATAATTTAAAATAATTTAAAATAATTCCATTACTTCTTAAAATCCGTGATGAACCCTTTGTCCCAAATGTTAAGAATTCAAAGGGACGGAGGGAGTAGCATTTTGTGTTCGAATCATGGGTACTTAAAAGAATTTCATGTCATATTCATGCAAGACCCCAAAGACACATGGCATGAATATACACAACATATACGATTTTCCAGATATATGTAAGCGCTTTTGTTGTGGAATAAAAATTAGGATTATTAAATTGCGGCTAGGGTTCGTGAGCTTCGTGCTTTAATGGTTGCGCTTGTGTTTCGTGACCTAATTTGGGTCCTCACAAGATGCCTACGTATCTCAGAGTTAAGAATCAAGCCAAAAATGTAGTTCTGAGATGAGGGGTCTGGCCCTTTATATAGGCTTGAGAAGCCTTAGAATTTGAGTAGGGCTTGGAGACTTGGTGGACAAGTCACCGCCTTGTGGAAGGTTCTGGACTCCTACCTTGTAGGAGTCTGTTTCTATGTCGAATTAGGTGCTTTGGAGGCTACTTCTTATCCCAGGGCTATTCTAGAATGTCCCTTGATTCTAGAACGTTCCTTGTTTACAAATTAGGCCCATGTTAGAAACAAGCTTATACCAGGCGTCCCCAGTTTGGGCTGTTTCTTGGGCTTATTCATTAACTACGAATTTAATGCCCAACTAGGGTTTCAGACCTCATTAATGAGCCAATAAATATGACATTAATTATGTCTTTACGGATTATTTTTCACCCATATCATTTACCCCCCAACTTCTAGGAAAACTTGATTTCGTAGAAGTTTAAGGTTATGTCGGCCCTGCCAGGGTATCATCTTTTAGTGAAGTGTGGAGTGAACTACACATTCACAACGACTAAATTTCTTTCCCAAGTTAATACTTAAGAAAGTTAAACGTTCCTTGGCCTCTCGATCCTTTTTTTAGGATTTCTAGGCCTTTCAGGAATAGGATTAGTGTCGTTTCGCGTAGACACTAATCCAAGTGCAATTTGTGCATAGGATCCTTTATCATAAATTCATTAGTGATTTATTACCCTTGACTTATCTAAGTTGGGGTTAATATCAGGTGGTCGTTGCTCATAAGCCTTAATGATGGCTAAGCTTTGAGCAAAATACACTAATTCGGCCCTAATCAGGGCTAAACAACCCTAAACGGGGCTATAAAGGCCTTAGCCGAGGCTAAATAACTCGTCCTTGATGTAATTATTACTAGGATATCCATTCTTAACCTTAAGATAGGTTAATTTTAGAGTGGAAGTCCTTAAACGTCGCAAATCGAGGTTAATCACCCCCTAATTGCGATTAGTGAAATCATAACCTCAAATTTTGAAGTCAAGTCAATCCAGTAGAAATTCTTATAACCTCCTAGTTGGAGAAAGAATCACGTGAAGACTCTCATTTTTAAGTTGTCTAGACAGGAAACACGGTCCTCTAGACAAGGTGTTCCAAACACCCTCCTGGTTTTTCAACACCTCTGGCATTTCTAAACTCAAATTTTGAAGTTGAGCTTATATGAAGGGGATTCTTATAATCTCCTGGTATGAAGAAGAATCACATGAAAATATGCATTTTTGAACATTTTTTAGGCGAAATACCACCTTTTAGGCTGGTTTTCAAACCAGACCTTGTTTCGAACAAGGTCATTTTTTCAATTTCAAAGAATCACTTGGGCACCTACATAGGATTGTAGAGGACCTTGTAAGGTTCTTGAATCTCAAATTTGGGAACAAACGGAGCATTTTTTAGCGTTCGGGGGCCAAACGAAGTCGTTCAGGGGTCCCGGTGTTCGAAACACTTGGACCATTTTTTCTCCCATCCTTCTAGTCGGCCATGGCTGGTCAGCCATTTGGCCAAGGGTGCCTGGTCGGCTGGGCCCCTCCCCAATTTTTTTTTTGGTCAAAATTTAACCCTTTGACTTTGACCAAAATCAATTCTTGTCTTTAGCCTCCCCCTTTGTTTTTAGAGGGAGTTTGGCACACCTTGGTTGGTTTTGTGATCTTTGATCTCAAACAACTTGTATTTTGTCGAAAAAGCATGGTACGTACTAAAACGTTCGTAACTTTGGACTCGTTACTCTAAATGAGACCCAGGATATATTAAATCGAAGGTATTTCAGAGCTCTAGGTCCTGCAAATTTGATTTATTCTATTTGCCCCACTTTTCGACCCCAAAAAACGTCGTTTAGGTCACTTTTAGAGCCAAAATAGTTTTTTCAGGGTAATTTTAGTATCCGTGCGTATGTTTGAGAGACCACCAGGCCTTAATCCTTGATTCAAAACCTCGAATTCATTCGTGGTGGTTGTTTTCAACAACCTTGAAGTTCTTTTGTTCTTGCCCCCTTGTTTTCAAATAGAGGAGGTCTTACTTCTTAGTTGCTTATATCGGGGATTCCCTTGTTTTCAACACCTGACTTCCTGTCTAGGATATACCGTGGTTGGTCTTTCATCCTTGATTTTAACTTAAAGACTTTAAAACTCCTACCTTGTTTGTAGAACCTTGCCTTGGTTTGAATTTATCCAACGGTTCCTGATTCAAGTCCTTAAACTCAAACGACAAACTTGATTAGAGGCAGACAACCTTTTTGGCCATCAAGGCTAAAATTGTGTCGGGATTTGAGATTCAAGATTTTAAGTATGGAATGACAAAGGACCTCTTATCTCAACACTCTCACTAACAGTTTTTGTGCCTTCAAGGCATTATTAGGGGGCCCACCAGTCTCAAGATTAGCTTTAAGAGGGTCTAACCTTCAGCTTACATCAACTGGTGCTACCAATTTCGAATTGATGGTGGGGTCTTCAGGACCTGGAAGTAAAAAATTTCCGCATAATTCTCTATCTCAGAAGAGGCAAACTTAGATTGGGCATCGGCCTTAATGTTTTCTTTTCTCAGAATGTGCTCCTCATAGCAATCATCAAACTGAGTCATAACAACCTTCACAACTCTCAAATACTTTGCCATAGTTTCATCATTGGCTTCAAATTCACCATTCATTTGCGAGACTACTAACCTTGAGTCTCCACAACCTTTGAGGTTCTTGACCCTCATGATTCTGGCCAAGCCCCCCGACTTCTTGGTTGCCAATGGTACATTCAACCACGAAGTCAGCCGATGCCTGAGCCTTGATGGCTTTTCAAGGCTTGTGTGTGATGTCGAATTCTCCTAGTTCTATTGCCCACTTGATTAGCCTTCCACTAGCTTTTGGGCTGTGCAATATATTTCTCAGCTGCTGGGCCTTCAGGACTTAATGTTTGTCTTGGTCTTGGGCGTCTCAGGCGGCCTCTCGGTTGGTATATGTTCGGCCTTGAGTGTTGAACGTCGATGTTCGAAGGTTGAACGCCAATGTTTGAAATCAAGGGTTTAAATCTCAAGGGTGTTTTAAATCATCGAAATATCTATCAGAGTTGCCGGTCCAAGGCCAGGGGGTTTCTGGTTAGCCCCACGAGGTCTTGAACCTTCCCTAGGAGGTTTTCAATTTCCATTTCAGGGTTAATATTCAAGTGTTGAACGCTGGTGTTCAAATATTCAACGTCGGCATTCTGGATCGAGAATCCAAAATTACATATTGGTTTCCAAGTTTCAACCTTTGGATCTTAATTGGAGGTTCATGACCCCCTCAAGTTTTGGCCTTCATAACTAATCTTGACTGTTAACTCGAATAACTTGTAGAAGGGGGGGTTGAATATAAGTTATATAATCGTGTCTGATTTTTTCTTGGTTATATGAACAAGAATAAACGAATGAATCAAATTCTGTTTGTATTAATAAGATCAAATACAAACTCTACCAAAGGTGTACAAATACCTTTAGAAGCTGCTGACAATACAAATCTCTCTCTGTTTGCACTCTCGTATAATTACGATTACAAACCTCACGAACGAACTCTTTTTACAATGATATAGAGAGAGTATTTATAATGCTTCCTATCAACTAATTACAGAAAGATAATCTATACATGACAATGTTCTGCCGTCCAGCTGATAGTTTCCATCAATAGAAAATTCTTTCCTTCATAAAATTTTCTTGCTTGTTCCTCAAACAAAGATCCTGTTTTATAGCACTTGCTAGTTTCTGTAGCATCCATAATGACATCATCAGTAACACGACTGATATCAGGATTCCATCTTGCATCAGGATCTGACCATCCCATCAGTACTTGATCAGTAATTAACTTGACATATCAGGATTCAATCTCAGTTCCTGACATGTAATACTCGATGCACTGTTCATTCCTGAATAAACTTTACAGATAACTTTCTAACACATATTTCTTATACAAAGTGCTAAATCCTTTATAAATCAGGATATACAAGAAGTATAAGTAAAATTTTATTCTTAACATCACAACTCATGAATTATTCCTAACAATCTCCCCCTATTTATGCTTTAAAATCTGAAGCATAAATCTAAGTTGTTGATGTCAAAACATATAACAATACAATCAGAATAGAATTTATGAATTCAAAAATCATGAAGTTAAGTACCTCCTCTTTCAGATATAGACATAGTATCCAGTACTTAGAAGAAAGAATTCAACTATTTGATGCTTCTTTTCCTTTACCACTTCCCTGATAAGATTTACCTCTGTCACTGTCTTTATCTCCCCTACCAGTTCTTCTTTTATCTCCCTTAGTCTGTTGTTGTTGTTGTCTTTGAATTGTCTTTATCTCCCCCTTTTTGACATCATCAACATTAATTCCAAAAGATTCAGTAACAGAACAAATGAGATTCATCAGAACTGCTTGATTTTCCATAATAGTGACTTGGTTATCTTCAAGTATTTGAAGTCTTGATTGAATTTGATCAACTTGAGATTTCTGAATATATCTTGTAGAACTTCAGAATTAACTTCAATGTTGGAAGTGTTTGGAATATCTTCAGATTCAAGTCTTGTAGAAGAAGTTACCTGTGTAGAATGATATTCAAGTAATAAAACTCGATTAAAGTTACAAACATCTTCATCTTTCTGATCTGAAGCTGCAATATGATCATCTTGTCCTTCACCAGTATTCAGTGTACTAACATCTACAAAACCTGACTCCTCCTTAGATTGATCAGATACTGTTGATGTCTCAATTCTGGCTGATATTGATAGTACAAACAAAGGAATACTTGGATCATTAGAAGTATCTTCTGGTACTGGTGATGTAGAAGTTTGTCTTAGCCTTTCACCTCTTCTGTTTATAATTCCTGTAAGCCTTTCTTTTTGCTTCTGAGCTTTAACTTCTGACTTTGAGTTGTGCTTTGCTAAGTCATTCTTCTCATACATCTTGATAAAAGAATAAGTACCAGCATCCATACCAAGATTATTAGACCAAGATTCAGGAAAAACCTGATCCCAGAAATCAAACGGTGGTGGTTTCCTAATGTTCTCTCCCTCACTATAGAGTTGATCATCCATACCCTCATTCTCACTTTGACTATCTAAAGTCAACACTCTTTCTACCTCTCCTTTTGCCTGGTCAGGAGCCAGCCGCTCTGATTGTGGATCAATATCCATCTTTTCAAGTGTATCACTCAAATTTGGATAAGTGCTCTCATGACCTACAGAAAAATAGAGTTTAGAAGAAGTTTTTATACCTGAACTCACATGGAGAGAGGGTTCCTCATTTGGCATGGGGTTTGAGGTTTTCTCCAAGGAGTGAGCTGCTATAATCTCTGAACCCTCACAAACATCTTCTTTCCTTCCAAAGACTACAGGCTCCAGTTTACCACTTTCAGGTTCTCTACTAGACTCTGATGTCTTCAGTAATACTTCATTAGACACCATAGTTAGTATGTTACCATCTTTAAGTTTTGTTTGCTGAGACTCACCCTCAAGGTGGATAGACTCTGACTGAATAATATTTGTTTGATCTTCAAGAAAACCAGTCAAAGTTATTCCTCCCATATCATAGGGTTTCTCAATTGCAATTTCAGTCATCACAGAAGACCTTTCAACATCAGCTATCACAGCTCCTGAGTCATCCAACCTCTGACTAGATGGTTCTTGTGTTGCAGTGACTGTGATCAGATCTATCCTACTATCCACCACTGGTGCAATAGTATCTTCTGTTGACTGCATTCCTCTATCTACTTCCTCCAGTTGTTCACCTTGAGCTGAAGCATCTTCAATAATGACATCCTTGTCAAATAAATATGCATGAAGTGATTGAAGTGCAACATGCTTCGAGAGTCCAAATTTCTTGACTAATCGTCTTCTGACAGATACATAGAAATACATCTTTATTAAGTCAAGTCTTTGATGTAGAAGTCCATATTCATCTGGAAATAAAAGTTTTGGTACTCTTTCAACCAGAAAATCTAGAACAGGCCTTGACAACTTCACTTTGAGAGAAATTAGTCCATAGCCAGTCTGTATGATAATGTAGTTTCCCATGAAGAATCAATATCCAGATCTCTATGGTCATTTGCTGACTTGATTGTAGCTTCATTTGTAGAGACCTGCATGATATTAGTTGGACTAGACTCTGTGTGTGTAGGTGACAATTGAATCTTTCTCCTTGTTCTCCTGGTATAGTGAGCAAAAGATTTATCCTGAGAAGACTCAAGAGGTGTAGACACAGAATTGATCTTAGGATGAGATTTTTTTTCAATAGACACAGTCTTTTGAGAGACAGTATCCAGTAACTGTTTTCCCTTTTTAAGTACTACAGTCTTTTGAGAAACTGCATCTTGGCTGTGACTAGGTGCTTCATCTCTTTGTCCTAGCTTAGAAAGTTGAATTGCAGACTTCAATTCTTCTCTCTCAGCAAGAGATATATTATCATCATCTTCACTAGAACTACTACTACTTGACACAACAAATCTTCTCTTCCTTACAACTGATGTCTTTTGAGAAACATCAAAGGTTGGTTTCTTTGAAACAATAGGCTGTGGATTAAAACTTTGTTCTTGAATTGTTTCAGAGACTATAATGTTTTGGGCTACTTTGGTAGACACAGGTGGGTTCTCCTCCAAATGAGATTCCTGAGCCATTTCACCACAAAAGAAAGAAGAATTGTAGAGAGTAGGAATATGAGTTTTAAGAATTACCAGAACATGATGTGGATAATGAATTACAGGTATTTCATCTAGATTCTTTTCATTGTCCTTCTTTGTAATGTTAGAGAAAATTCTCTTTTGATGTACATAAGAAGAAACACAATATTCTCTACCAAATCTAGCTTCAACATCAGGAATAAAATGGTTAATAAACATTTGCATAAATCTATGATAATAAACCATTTTCCTGTTTTGATCTCTTAACCCAAGTTTAATACTCGTTTGATTTAAGATAATGTGACCAATGTTAATTACTCTGTCATAAAGCAAACTGTAAGCAATATGTGAAGTAACAGAAGTAATTTGATCAAAAGAACTACATTTACCAGTAAAGCATTTAGCTAATTGATCAAAGCAGAAAGACCACTCTTTCCTAAGACAAGATCTTCTTAACTGGCTCATGTTATCTAAAGGTCCATTATAACCTAATACAGATAACATAGTTCTTATATCATCATCAGATGGTACATTCTCATAATTCAAACTAACAGGTAAGTGAAGTACTGAATTAACAACAGATTCAGTAATATCAAATGAGTCTTGTCCTAAGTATAGAACAATCTTACCTGATTGACTCTGAGTAGAATCAATTACCTCAGCATTCTCCCAAGCTTGTGTAACTGCTGCTTGATTAATCTGTGGAGATGCTGTCAATGCATAACTTAATGGTCCATACGCCAGAAAGTTCATGATTGGATGAAAATCAGTTAATACTCCTTCTTGTTGGTGATAGTTGCTATATGATTGTTCATCATAAAATCAAAGTCACCAAACTTGAAGGCTACTGACTTAGGTAATCTTCTTTGAGCTGCCATTTTTGATCTGAAAAGAACTTGAAAATTCTTGAAATGGATTAGTGATTTTGAAAACTTGAAAGTGTTTTTTTTTTTTGCTTTAGAGAATGTGAAATTGGAGAAAGCAATTACACGATTAAAGTTTCAAAACAAATATATTTCACAAATCTTTCAGACCACTATCCCACGTCGACACGTAGATTGACAGGTGTCAGTCCCTGAAAAGTGCGGTTACCCATGATTTTTGGAAAATAAAATCCAAAATTGATTTTCATGAAATAAATCAGGGTATTATCAAGATAAAAATCAATACTGATCAGCTTCCTTTTCCTGTTGTGACCTTCCATAAAAATAATCACAAAATGCAATGTGATTTAAAAAATAACAATTCTCAAATCCTGATGGCCACACTTGAAATCCTGATCAATATCATCCCGATTTCAGAGAATAAAATGAAGTTTCCACGTGGCATCTTTTATCTGAAAAAGAAATAAACATCTAATCTGAACAAAATCAATTGGTTAGATATATTCGATATTACTTGAAAATACAAGAAATATAGTCACACGCGATAATTAGCATCTGACTTCATTGATAGTTCCAAGTGACTGTTCAGTTTCTCACGTCTTTCTATAAAAGAAACAGACGCCTTATGCCATTCTCCATAAACCTTTCAATTTCTTTTCTTCTCAACAATGATTCTCAAACCAAAACTCCATTCAAACCCATTCTTTAGGTTTTTCACAGTCGATGAACATCCTGTTCTTGATCATCTCTTTGAAGAGACAACTTTTCTCATCGAACTAGTCATAGATGGAGTAGTTTTAGATAATATCCAGTGGTTTCTCCTAGAACATCCATCTGTTGGATACAATCTTCCCCTAACTTCCTCAAAACTTGAGGATGAAGAATTTGGCTGAGAGTCTGAGGTTGATCTTGATAGGGATGCTATACATTTAAGTTAGCTACTCTCATTCAAGTCGCCCAGACAAGGAATCCAAGAGCAGACGAGGGTGTTCAAATCCCCTGATGGATTTCTTGAGATGCTCCTTGTCCTTGCTCAGAATCCATATCATTAGACAAGTACAGGATTATCAGTAGAAGTTAGACAAAAAGATGTTGTATTTCATTTCCGTGTATGTAATGCTTTCAATTAATGAAAATACAATTTCTTATTATCTGCTTGTCTTTTGATTTTATTGAATGATTTGAATGATAATATAAACTATCAGTATGAATGAATTAAAACTTGCTTGCATAGACTTAACACATCACAGAATTACTACACAAAGTAAACGTCAGGATCTGAAACAAATTTCACAATCCTGATACTGACACAATACTGATGACGTCAGTATCCTGATAACAATTCTAATCCTGATGATTATTAAAAAATCTATCATACTGAAATTTATCAAGGTAAAGTGATATAGCTAAAGCTAGAGTATTTATAATGCTTCCTATCAACTAATTACAGAAAGATAATCTCTATATGACAATGTTCTGCCGTTCAGCTGATAGTTTCCATCAATAGAAAATTCTTTCCTTCATAAAATCTTCTTGCTTGTTCCTCAAACAAAGATCCTGTTTTATAGCACTTGCCAGTTCCTGTAGCATCCATAATGACATCATCAATAACACGACTGATATCAGGATTCCATCTTGCATCAGGATCTGACCATCCCATCAGTACTTGATCAGTAATTAACTTGACATATCAGGATTCAATCTCAGTTCCTGACATGTAGTACTCGATGCACTGTTCATTCCTGACTAAACTTTACAGATAACTGTCTAACACATATTTCCTATACAAAGCGCAAAATCCTTTATAAATCAGGATATACAAGAAGTATAAGTAAAATTCTATTCTTAACATCACAACTCATGAATTATTCCTAACATTGACCTTCATGGCTAATCTTGGCCTTCATGGCTGACAACTTGTGTTTTTCAACCTAGGATTCAGGGTTGATTCCTCGATTTAGATTTCGATAAATGCAATCTCGTGGGCTTCTTACCTATTAAACTTTTGAAACGAGATCTTGCTTGATCTTCTTCATCCTTGTTTAAGGTTTTCTATTGGTCTTCTACCTTAGATTCTTCATCCAAGTCTTTTTGAAAATATTGAAGAGCGACTAGTCCTTAGCCTCCACAGCCTCGCATGGCTTTGATTGCCAAATGTGGCTTTATTAACGTGTCTTTTATCCCGGGTCCTTCAAGGACTTTAAACACTTACTTGGTTGTGTTGTAACCTAACTCTCAACCCTTAGGGATTTTATATATGCATTTGTTTATTTTCATTCATGTATTCTTTTATTTTCGGTACTTGGTCATCTTTGACTTACACACATCAGGTGCTTGGCACATAAATAAAATCACAAAACGAAAAACAAACTCGCATTAATAACTTGAAATGGGTTCAACCCTTACATGGAGTACTACTGTCCTAGTGCAACATGCTCTACAATGGTTTCATCGAATCCTTATTTCTACTTCTACTGATAAATACGAAGCTAAGTCCTATTAAGATAGTTTAAACCCATCGGGGCTTTGTAAGATTAGGCCTACATTGCTTGATTTTTTTTTGATGCTCCATCAAAATAGAGCACCCACTACTCCTTCTGGTCTCCTCATTCTTATTTTGAAGTTCTCTTCCTTCTTGGGGTATTATCTCCTGCCCCCCGACTTCTTGGTTGTCAATGGTACATTCAACCACGAAGTCAATTGACGCCTTAGCCTTAATGGTTGTCCGAGGCTTATGTGTGATGGCCTTTCTTGGTCTTCCTTATCACTACGGACATTCATGTCATCAATCGGAAGGACCTACGCCCCGACTCCATTAAGCCTTAACGCGGCTACATAGCAGCTCCTAGCCATTTTTTGATCACGTTTTTGTTCTCCTACACCATTCCTGGTTGGAAACTTGATCTTTATGTGATATGTTGAGGCCACAATCTTAAAAGCGTGAAGTCCGTTCCTCCCAAGGATTGCATTGCAAGTAGAAGATGCTTTGATAACCAAAAAGTTCAGCATTTGTGTGGCCTCCATTGGCTTCTGTCCGATCTTGACGGGCAACTGAATAGTTCCCTCAACTTTAGACTCTACTCCGCTGAATCGATATATAGGCATGTTAGATGGGGTCAACTGAGAGTCGTTGTATCCCATCTTCACGAATGCATCATGGAACAAAATTTCCACTGAAGCTCCATTGTCTATCAAGACTCGCTTCACCTCTGAATTCCCAATCATGGGTGTCATGACCAGCGGGTCATCGTGGGGGAACTTCACCCCTTCAAGGTCTGAATCATCAAATCCGATTGTTACCTCGGTTCTTGCACGCTTTGGTGCCTCTCCAGCAATATGCATCACCTCTCGGGCACAAGCCTTCCTAGAGTTCCTAGTTGTCCCGGCTGTAGTCGATCCTCCTAAGATCATGTTGATTACTGGCCCTCGGGGCTGTGGGTTGCGATCTTGATCGTCATCCCTTCTATTATAATCTCTTCTTTGATTACCACGATCTTCACCCTTAGTGAAGTGACTCAGTTTCCCTCTACGGATCAAAAACTCGATCTCATCTTTGAGTTGCTTGCAATCATCAGTGTCATGCCCCATATCTTTGTGGAATCTGCAATACTGATTCTTGTTTCTCTTTGCGGGATCACCCCTGAGTGGCTTCGGCCATCAGAAATCCTTATCCTTCTCAATGTCCAACAAGATTCGACTCCTAGGAGTACTCAACCTTGCATACTCAGTGAACCTTGGTCCTTGGTTTTTCTTAGGGGTAGAGTCAGAGTCCTCACAAGTTCGGGGATACTTGTCCCTAGCATCATACTCTTGGTCATCGTACTCCTGGTCTTGCTTTCGCTTCTTGGAGTCATTGTTACCCCCTCCATTACCTACTGCGGCCTCTTTCTTCATGTTATCCTCAACTTTAATATACATATCGGCCCTTCGTTGGAGGTCATCCATATTCTCAGGGGGATGCTTTGCTAATGGCCTTTTAAAGAAGAGATCAGTGGTTCCGTGCTCCAAGGCTACCATGGCCACCTTATTTTCCAAGTCAGTGATATTCAATGTCTCCTTAGTGAATCTCTTGAGGTAATCCCTCAGATTTTCGTTCTTTCCTTGTACCACATACATGAGAGATGCGGAGCTTTTCTCGTGAACTCTTCCGCTAATGAACTGACTAACAAAAGTAGCACTCAACTCCTTAAAGGAGCCAATTAAATT
Organism: Kitagawia praeruptora; assembly: GCA_037693485.1. Lineage (NCBI taxonomy): Eukaryota > Viridiplantae > Streptophyta > Magnoliopsida > Apiales > Apiaceae > Kitagawia > Kitagawia praeruptora. Next base: position 102,983,874 of record CM075354.1, on the reverse strand, counting down.
TGCAGGCAATCGGCTATACAATCTTTAAGCCATGCCCAACAGGGTTTGAGGGAACGCCCTACACTTCAGGGCGTCACTTGTAGGCTGCAACAGCAGTGCATTTGAAAATGACCTAACGTGATTTGAGGGATCACCCGTTCCATCATAAGCCTTGATTGTCGACATCTTAAACTTCTTTTATATATAAGCATTCATCACCTCCTCAGTAAACGGGGGTGTGGGATCATCAGGATCCCCAAGTGGCATCAGATCCTTAGGGTTGCCTCTGGGGGTTTCCACCCTTGTTGTTCTTCCAGTTGGAGCATAAGCCCTTCTCTGTCTCCTTGAAGACCTGTCCAAGTTTATAACGGGAATGCTCCATGTGGTTGGAGGAGGTTGATTTTAATTTAATCTAGCTTGTTCCCTTGCCATATCTTCTTTTAACTTTAAGATCTCGGCCTCATGAGCCTTGATCCTCTCAGCAGTTGTTAAAGGAGGTCCATCATGGATGGTTTGAGTTCTCCTTCGAGGTTATCTACTAGCACGTCGCCTCCTCGGGGCTTCATCGCGATCATCATCATCATCGGATGACGAATCATCAGTGTAGGGCCCGGAGTAGTCATCATACTCTCGATCTCGGATTTATAAAGCATGACCGCTTAGTTGAGAACCGTCCCTATAGGTTGAGAACCGTGAGTCTAAGCGATCGCCCCTGTTGATGGGAGTACGTTCCCTTGTTCAGTAACAGCAGGTGAAGCAGAAGCAATGGGGATTGCCTCGGTTGAAACTGGTGTTGTTCTTCATGTGGTTACCATGGTTGATGTTGTTTTCCCACAGCGGCACCAAATGTTGTGGAATAAAAATTAGGATTATTAAATTGCGGCTAGGGTTCGTGAGCTTCTTGCTTTAATGACTGCGCTTGTGTTTCGTGACCTAATTCGGGTCCTCACAAGATGCCTACGTATCTCAGAGTTAAGAATCAAGCCAAAAACGTAGTTCTGAGATGAGGGGTCTGGCCCTTTATATAGGCTTGAGAAGCCTTAGAATTTGAGTAGGGCTTGGAGACTTGGTGGACAAGTCACCGCCTTGTGGAAGGTTCTGGACTCCTACCTTGTAGGAGTCTGTTTCCATGTCGAATTAGGTGCCTTGGAGGCTACTTCTTATCCCAGGGCTATTCTAGAACGTCCCTAGATTCTAGAACGTTCCTTGTTTACAAATCAGGCCCATGTTAGAAACAAGCTTATACCAGGCATCCCCGGTTTGGGCTGTTTCTTGGGCTTAATCATTAACTACGAATTTAATGCCCAACTAGGGTTTCGGACCTCATTAATGAGCCAATAAATGTGACATTAATTATGTCTTTACGGATTATTTTTCACCCATATCAGCTTTATTTTAATATATGTCGCGAAAATATACTCACTGTTAAATGAAAAATGAATTTCATGTTTTTTAACCCGATAATTAAATTATAAAGACACTTATATAATAATGTGATTACGTGTTTATATATTACACATTTGATTTTAGTTTCATGTACAGTTTTCTATTTTAACATGTTAGTCAAATAGAAAAAAGTAGGTGATACTCATTTTCAAATGTCTTTTTTTATGCATCTGGCTGACAACGGGTTGGATTTGATCCAAATTTTGTAAAATCCAAACCCACATCCAAATATTTTTTGGTTTTAAAAATAAATCTAAATCCAAAACTAAATATCTAAAACCAAATTCGTCGGATTTCAAATTAGATTTGGTTTTTTTGGTATCCGAAATTAGTAATAATGTAGTCAAAATTAAAATAATTGCTACACGCAAACAATATGAATTATATTTATACAAAAATTAAAAATTAAAATGATTAACTTAAGTATCCATATATAACATATTATACGAACTAACATACTAAGTATAATTTAAAATATGTTAAAAAATAATTCTTTTTACACACAGAAATGAAAATTTTATGTAAAGTAAAAAAATTTACATCTTAAATATATCAATAAAATTTGAAATTTAGAAATAGAAGTTCTAATTACTAAATTAGTATTGACTATTTTTAATGAAATATTTGAATAAAAATAAATAAAATAATATGTCTTACATCTAAATTATTACATAAAATAATTTTAAAATATTATATTATATTATTTATGTATCGGGTTTCGATAGTGGATCGGGTTTTGAATTTCGGAAAGGATATCAGTTCGGTACAACTTAAATTCAAATGCAAATCGAAACTATTTCGGGTTTAAAATTTATATCCAAACCTAAATCCAAAAATTTGGGTTCGGTATATCCAAAAATTTGGGGTTCGGATCGGGTACCACCAAATCGACTTAAATTTCATTCCATATTTATGGGTAAAAAAATTAATATTTAATATATCATATTCTGATAGAAATAATAAAAAATTCAACATACAAACTCCAAAACTGAATATACACATTTTAAATTGTCATTAAAAACAAGCTGATAGCAATCACCATAAACTCTAACAGTCATATCCTACTCAAAGAACGGGATATATTGGATCTGTTTGGTTAATTGATAATGTCTATTTTTCTATGATAAATCAATTCACTAATAAAATAACATAGAATTTATAAAAATGATATGGAATAAACACATAGGAAACTAGATTAGAAAAGTTTTCCTTTATCTTAATTATGTTCGTTTAATGGATCTTGCACAGTAATGATCATTTCTCATATCGTTTAAAAATGATAATCTAATGATTTACAACGATCGTTAGAAATAAGTGTTTATGAATTTTTAATATCTATTCGAAAAATTGATCATGACCCATGCAAATATTTTGAATATTAATATAATAAAAATTATAGAAATCCATTGTACTGCACATTTAAATATACCAAATTTTCAAAATAACAAAACTTAAAATCTGGATAAAAAACTTATGAACTTGGTTGAAATATTCTAAAAAATGAGATAAGTCAATTGAAAAATAAAATTAAGAAAAAACAACAAAAATGGGCTTAGAATATTTAAGCGGGGATGTGAATGTCATGATAATTGTTTGATAATATCAATGCAATTGGTATAAATCGAAGATAGTTTTATACATACATTTTAATAAAATTATCTTTTTTATTAATAATGATTAAAATATTAGTTTATATTAATTAATTAATAAATTTTATCCAATGATTTTTTTTGGAAATTTTTTTGGGAACTCTAGAATTACTCCCAAAAAGTTGCTCAATTTCATTTTACTTACATTTATAAAATGAAAAATATGTATTTGATTTATTTTTCTATTAATAATTATGTTTTAATTGTTCTCTACGCTTGATACTCAAAACATGATTATATTGAACCGAAATTTCTGTAAAAATAGCATAAATGTCGTTAAATTACTTGGGAAAAAACAAAAGGGAATAAGAAAATTGATATGTATCTCTGATAAATTTTATCATATATCAAATAAATGTGTTTTGATATTAATCTATTTTTTATAGGGTTTCAAGTGCCTGAGGATGACCTCAGGAGAGGACCCTGAAGTTAAAACAATTACAATACAAATGAGAGGGTATTTATGTAAATCACTGGGAAAAAAATTTGTAATTATAAAAATGCCCCTGCGGGGCCCTTACTTTATAAGTAGAAATTGTTATAACCTTAGGAGAGGACCCAGAGGACAACCTCAGGTCCATTTTTCTCTTTTTTATATACATAATTTTTCAAAATCTTTTAACATGCGTCCACACAATTACACATAATTTGAGGAAAGTTACCTGAGATGCATATCGAGTTCGTTATTCTCAAAATAAAATATAACAAAATAATTTTTTTTTATACACTATATACTTTTGTAACTATTTTGAAATTTTAAAATTGTGCTTTCGGGGTGCGTAGCACGGGTGAAATGCTAGTTACTCAATCATGTTGAACTCTTGTTACTAATTAATTATGCATTGATTTAAAATATAAACATTTATAAGAGATTACTCCCTCCGTCCCATATTATAAGACACGGTTTGACTTTCACGGAGATTAAGAAAATTCTATTTGACTTGTTAGGTGGCAACATGTGGTTGGTTGGTTATGAAAGTGGGTGTATAAAAAATGGGTAAAGTAGGATAGTAGTGGGTGTAATAGTGTTTATTTAATAAAATAGGAGTATAAAATAGAGAAGTAGTGGGTGTAATAGTGAAAAGTAGTGTTCAAAAATAGTAAGTTTAGTAGGTTCATTATTTTTGGGACGTCCCAAAAAGGAATAAGGGTCTTATAAAATGGGACGGAGGGAGTATAACAAACTATTTTCGACACCTTTAAGGACATTTTGGGTAGAAGAATTACTCTGTTCTAATGATTTCATCAGAAAAACAAGCTACCTATATGTAAAAACATTAGGTACATACTGTTGGGGCTGTCAAACGGATATTTCGGATGCGGATCTACAAGTATACGAATCCGAATATGAAAATTTGAATCTGTATTCGGATCCAAAAATATTTTTAAAAAATATTCGAATCCGAATCTGACGGATATTACCAGGATCCGGATAATATCCGAATCTGTTTCCAGTCAGATTTTCCTATTTTAAATTCAGTTTCTAATTGAAAAAATGTATAAAAATAATAAAAAAAGATTTTTAACTTGTCTAAAACTAAATAAAAAATAAAATTTACTTGGACATGTTTTATTTTTTATTTAAAAAAAGTAATTTCAATATAACTTCATATGTATTTTTTTGTTATTCTTAAAATATTGAATTATATGATATTTATACAAATTTATACCTATATTATGTTTACAAATATATTTATCTCATATAAATAAATTATTTGATTAATAAAGAACATAATAATTTCTAAATTATATGAATATAAATATAAATATAAAATTTATAATATATATGTATAATTTCGGATTCGGATATTATTTGATACAGATATGCCTATATCGATATTTGTATCCAAAATTGTCGGATCCGAATACGGATAATATCCGATTAATTTTGAATACGGATAAAATCCGATTTATTTTGAATACGAATAAAAATATTTAGAACGAATATTGAATTTTTCAAATTTTTTTGATAGGCTACATAACACCGCTGATAAATGGATTGTATATCCACTTGGAGCATTCCATATCGGCTTAAATTGATTGTCTTGGACTCAAGTTTCTTGTAGTTTTGATGTGTTTTGCTTAGTTGTGCAGGGTTGCAAGAATGTTGATTAAGGTTGATGCTTTTATCGTTTTTGGAGATTAAATTGATTAAAATTCGGATTTTCCGGAAAGGTTGCGCAGTCTACACTGTTTTGGCCATATCTGGAGTTCTATAAGTCCGTTTTCAGCGATCTTACTGCCCACGCGAAGCTTGAGAGATTTTCTACAACATGTAACAGGTGTTGCACGAGCAGGCTGCATGTGGTGAGAGCAGGCAGCACGACAAACAGACTGTTGGGAGCAGGGAAATTACTGTTTTGCCCTTTTCAAGTTTTAATTGTATTTTGGGCAGTTTTTAGCACATTAATTGAATTCTAATTGTAATAGAAGATAAATTCTTGCTGGGCAAGAAATCTAGAGCCTATTTAAACACATCTTAGCATTGTAATTCGTATCAGTTTTTTTTATTGTAACATAGCTTAGATCTGCAAGGGAGAAAAGGAGAGAAGGATTCAACGCTGGTGACAAGCACGGATCTAGATCTACTTCATCTTTTGTATACGTGAATCATAGATTTGTTTTCTCAACTCTTAGTTTTAATAATATTATTGCTTCTTTCTTCAATATCTTGTTTATTGTCATGTTTTCATCAAATCCCATGACGATGAACGGTTCAATTATGAGCTAATCGTTGTCATGGGATTCTAACAGATTTATTTATGGAACTTAGTATCTTGATGCTTTAAAGATCTGTGTGTGGTGTATAATTGATATCCTCGTATGGTTATGCTTAATTGATAGATGCGTCGCGAACATCTAATTTGTTAATCTCTTGTGAAGTGAAAGTGAATCTTGAGATTTAGAACTTGCCATGCTAGCATAGGTTCATAATTGTTTATCAATATGATTTGTGGTGTGAGATGAAAATACTTATACTGCCATGTGTGATCTTAATGGATAACTTGCTCTTCAACCGTTATGTTTCCTAATTCTATAGACATATAGGGTCTAAGCATAATTGGTGTCTATTCATCTTCTATCTCTTTTGTGGATGTATGTCTAGTTTAGTATACGTATGCTGACAGGTAGCGTGTACTTGTTTCTTGTTATCCGATCAGATATCATAATCATTGCATATAGTGATTAAAGGCGTCAGATCTAAGTGAAGTATTTAATGAAGTTAGGATCCCATGTTTATTCTCCTATAAGTAATTCAGTTTTAAATCTCAGTTGTTAGTTAATTCTTAGTTTGTTAATTTACTTCTTAGTTAATTTAGTTAATTAAAACCCCAATTTGTTATTTGTCTTAGCAGTGAATTAAAGCCATACATTGTTGAATAGGTGCATCTACTGAATAGAACCATAACCAGATCTCTGTGGAACGAACTTGAATTATATTACTTGTGACCACGTATACTTGCGTGATTTTGTGTTAACAAGTTTTTGGCGCCGCTGCCGGGAATCATCGGTGTTTTATTTTTAATTTATGTGCTTGTCAATAGTGGTCGTTAGCGTTCACTGACTCTGATTCTTACTTTGTTTGTTTGTTTCGTGGTGTTTCATGTGCTTAATTTTGTATGCGAACACGCTTACAAGCTCGTTTGGAAGCACTGGCGGAAGACGATTGTATAGAGAATTTAGAGAATAAGAACGAGGAAGCTGAAACTACAGTAGCGATGGGTGATGCAGCAGCAGCTAAGGCTTTGAAGGAGTATTCTCAGCCGAAAATCAATGATATCCAGTCTAGTATTATCAGGCCGGCCATCACGGCGCGCTAATAACTTCGAGATCAAGCCGGGCACTATTCAGATGGTACAGAATTCGGTTCAGTTTGGGGTGCTTCTACGGAGGATCCTAACATGCATATTCGGGACTTTATCGAGATCTGTGATACTTTCAAGTTCAATAGTGTGTCGGATGATGCTATCAAGTTGTGACTTTTCCCATTTTCTCTGAAGGATAAGGCCAAAGGCTGGTTACACTCTCTACCACCTGGTTCCATTACTGCGTGGGAGGATCTTGCTCAGAAGTTTCTTGCTAAATTCTTCCCTATGGTGAAAACTGCAGCAATAAGGAACCGGCTAACTCAATTTCAGCAGCAATCTGGAGAGTCTTTGTGTGAGGCTTGGGAACGATACAAGGAGATGCTTCGTAGATGTCCACATCATGGTATGCCTGATTGGATGGTTATCAATAGTTTCTACAATGGGTTGGGAGCACAGAGTAGACCTATGTTAGATGCAGCATCAGGTGGAGCTCTATGGGCTAAGAGCTATGATGAAGCTTATGATCTTATTGAGATTATGGCTGCCAATGAATATCAGAATCCAACCCAGAGGCTTTCTCAAGGCAAGGTAGCAGGCATTTTTGAAGTGGATACAGCTTCAGCTATTGCCGCTCAGTTGAAGGCTTTGACTATGAAAGTGGATTCTCTTGCAAATTATGGAGTTCAGCAGGTGGCTAGTGTTTGTGAGCTTTGTGCGGGCGCACATGAGATGAATCAGTGTGCTATCTCTCCTGAATCAACACAGTTCGTGAGTAATTTTCAGAGACCTACTGCACCAGTTCCAGCCACTTATCATCCTAATAATCAGAATCATCCCAATTTTAGCTGGAGCAACAATCAAAATGCACAACAACCTTATCAGCAGCAGTTTCAGGGTTAGCAAGCAAAGCCATTCAATCAAGGCTATCAACAGCCTTATGCTCCAAGGCCATCATATCAACCTCCCGGATTTCAGCAGCAACAGCCCCAGGCTCATGCGGGGCAATCTTCTAATGAAAAATCAGAGATGGATGAGTTGAGGATGATGATTAAAAACCTTTCAGCTTCTCAAAAGACCTTGGAAAACTAGATGGGACAGCTTGCAAGTGCCTTACTTAGTAAGCAACCTGGAACTCTTCCTAGTGACACAGAGACTAATCCAGGTATGAGGGATGGCAAAGAACAGTTGAAAGCTGTGACTTTGAGATCAGGAAAGGTGACATCAGATCCTAAATCAACCGCTAAGGATGATGAAGAAGTGTAGAATCAGCAAGTTGAAAAATCTGCAGTGCCTAAATTTGAGAAATCTGACTTAGTAGCTGATGAGCTAGATGGTGAAGTAGAAAAGAGCAAGGAACCTGTTAAAGCTTCTCCGGAGCAGTCTACAAAGAATACTCAGATCTATCCTCCTCCTCCATATCCTAGAAGACTCTAGAAGCAGAATTTGGATAAGAAGTTTGCTAAGTTCTTAGAAGTATTCAAGAAATTGCAAATTAACATTCCTTTTGCGGAAGCTCTTGAACAGATGTCGAGCTATGCCAAGTTCATGAAGGGTATTCTTTCTCGTAAATTGAAGCTTGACGAACTAGAGACCGTTGCTCTAACGGAAGAGTGTAGTGCCATTCTGCAACAGAAGTTGCCACCTATAATAACCCTAACTTTAGCAATGCTACAGTGATCACATGAACAGTAAATTTTAAGGATTTTCGATTTTTATTGAGACTCTATTAAATGTGATACTAAGGAGTATAGAAATTTTAAAGGGTTTATATCTTAAGGAAATAGTGAAATTAGGTTAAACCAAGGAGTGATCAAGTCAAGGAAATTCCAAGGGAATTTAGATTGTTAAACGAGTTTGAGAATGCTTGAGAACCCGATAGATAACCAGGAGAGCAACTTCTGAGAAAAAGAGAATATACCAAGGATATTGGATCTAATACCTACTTGAGGATTAGAATCACCCTAACACATTAATATATGATGTGGGAAAGGATAAAATATATTTAAGAGATTTACAAGAGAAAAACCACTGAGACGATCGCAGAAATCGTTCGATGAATCAAACGACGAGAGAACTTGCACAAAGCCTATCCGAAAACCTTAAGGCCCTATAAACAAGCCCATGCATGGCCCAAGCTCTTTAAGGAGCTGCATTTACAAGTTAATTAAGTGAGTGGCTCATGGAATTAGTGAAGGGGCAAGGACATTGATGGAAAGAATTATGAAAGGGCAAGGATAAATTGGTAAAACAAGCAAAATGGAGTTACATGTTTTAGAGCCAACACTTGGCCAAGTAGAAGAGCAACAAGTGGAACCAATGGATTGCCAACAACATATTAAAGACTAGATGCATCCAAAATGTGAGATATAACACATGTATTAAGTCATAAGCAACAAAATCAAGAAGAAACAAAGCTCTCCCAAACCTGCCCAGCAAGAACCAAGATCAAAGCAAAATTCATATCTCCATTTATATCCATGATAAAATCACCAAATTTTAACCACAACCTATCCACTCCATGGTCATGATTCGTTCCAAATTTCATAGCAATCCAAGTATTATAGCCTAGTCAAATCCATGCTCAAAGTTGGAGAACCCAATCTGTCCAGTTTCTGTCCAGCGGAAAGATGGAGCTCAAAACCATAGCTAGGAAGCTTTGTTTTTGGTTATCTATAGCTCAAATCAAATCTTATACAGAGGCCAAGATGTGGTAAAAATTTGAGAGCCAAACTCTTATTTTTCGATTTGTTATGATTTTTACAAGAGTGATGATGAATAATAACCCTTAGAAACTAACTTGATTTTTATGGTTCTTTTAGTTGATTCAAGCTAGGATAAGGTTGTTTAAGGATATATCAAGGATTGTTAAGGGTTGTCAAAGCTTCAAGAAGGTATAATCATGCTTGCCCTTTTATATTTATGATGGATATGGTTGTGTTTAGTGATTAAGTAGTTTAAATGTTATGATTATGATGTTATAAGTGTTTGTAAGTGATTAAAGTTGAATATGGAAGGAGTATGTGCTTGTAACCATGGTTGGTAAGGTGACCACATGGTGTAGGTGATGGTGTATAAGGTGGATGATTGATTTGGATGAGTTTGATTTTGGAAAGTATGAAAATATAGCCGTTATAATGTCCGATTTTCGTTAAACCAAGAAACTGCCCTGTTTTTGGCACCCATATTCACACGGTAGGTTCCTTTCCAGAGCACCAACTGATCATGAAAGGCTAGAGCTTGGTTCATAGATTGTTTTGATATAAGGTGCGTTAAAATCTGATGAACGGTTTAGGAGAAAAGTCAGTTTTAGTGAAAGACGTTCGAAAGTCCAGAAACCGTAGTTGTACCAACTTTGAGGCTATAACTACCATACTTAGACATTTTTACAAATTATAAAATTTTGGGATATGGTAGTAGTGTGGTCAGAGAACCATTATCAGTTGACCTTGCATAAAAAATCGAAATCCATATTTTCTGAGAATTTTTACAGTTAAGTGTGGTCGTTAGGGGAAATGGTGAAAAAAACCCCTGAAACTTCGATTGAGCTTATAAATGGTTAAGTTCTTGAACCTTTGGGGTAATAGTGATACGTTAAACATATATTAAAATGTCAAGGGTAATGTTATACAAGAGTGTAGTGAGTAAGAGATGTGGTATTCTAACGACGGTCCTTTTGTGTTTATAGAAACTCCGGAAGAGACACGAGCCATACCGTCAGGATACCGAAACCGAGGCACGATCTTTTCTATCCCTACTAGGAAATTATTTATCTTCAAGGAAACTTGATTTCATGAAATATATATATATGTGATGTTATTGTTACTATATTGTTAAGAATTTGTTTTCCTTGATTATTGATGTTAAAAGGGAAGGTATATGAGTATGATATGTATATGGATATGGATATGAGTATGAGATGGATATGAATATACATAGAGATGATTATGCATGAAGTGAACATGCCTTATGATTAAGGGAATATGAAGGAATGGTATCAGTTGTTATCTAGAGTTATATATAAAGGAATGGTATCAGTTGTTATCTAGAGTTATATATAAAGGAATGGTATCAGTTATTATCTAAGGTTATATGATTTATAATATTATATTCTTCCTAAGTATTGTGATTTAATAAATATTATTGAATGGTATTTAATACTTTTGAGATAAATGGAATACTCTACGTAGATAAAAGCATATTGATTTCATTGAATACAGAGGAGATGCTTGAGTCATAATTAAAGTATTATGACATATATAATTTTTAAAGGTGATGATAATTGGAAATGGAAATGATAAATGTGAATGGAAATGGAAACGGAAAGATGGAAAATGTGACATGGTATTTGATAATGGAAAAATGATTTGAAAAGGGGGATTGCAACAGAAAGCGTAAGAGGCTGTGTGGTAGTGGCACAGTCCAGCATCCAATATTTATTCCGGCCCAAGAGTTGCCGAAGGAGGATGTAGCAGTTTGAGCCTTCCTCCAGGAGGATGTAGCAGTTTGAGCCTTCCTCCAAGGATGATGTTAGCAGATAAAGCCTTCATTCCTTCTACTGGTAGTAAAAGGGACGGGTACGGAGGGCGACTGATCATCGTCCTTACGTATTCGGCAACAGTGGAAATCCCCAATGTTTTCTTTAAAGGAAAGAATTGAAAAATGGTTTTCAGATTTCTATAACTGCAAACAGAAAAGTGATATCAAAAGATGGAATTACTGTTACAGATGAAGAGAAACTGATTTTATGTTAATTTATATAAACGTTGCATATGAAGGAAATGAGAAAATGATAATGAAAGATTTGTTCAAGTTTTCGTATTATCCTAGAAAAGTACACTGAGATGGTATATTGATTGTTATAGCATTCAAGAAGAGGAACTGATATTATATGATGTTAGAAGCGAGACTGATGGAATGATACTCTATATTTCTTTCGTACAAGGATAATTGGAAAGTGTATATACATATTGAATGGAAATAAAATTCTTCCATAATAACTGAAGTTTGCTTTTGTCTATTATATATATATATATAATGGTTTATTTTCCTTTGATGTTAGTAGATAGAATTTATCTTGCTGAGCTATTTTAGCTCATTCTTGCTATTTATGTATTCAACAGCTAGGTACGCCGATACTCCGTACTACGCCCCGCAAGAGGGTAGGGGGAAGGCAACCTTCTGAGAGCGCATTGGCACCGATTCCTGAGGTAGCGTAGAGACAGACGGGTTCTAGTAGTCTTATGTATAATTAAGTGTGTAAGAATGTAAGGAACTTTTGATTGTTGAAATGCTTCATGTCGAAGTATTATTCAACAATGTATTTAAGTTGGATTCTGGGTTTGTAATAACTGTTCAACTCTAAACTTTTAATATTGTGAATGTTGTTCTATGAGCATATGACTGGTGTGTGTGTGTATTATTGCGGGGTCAATTGCATAAGTATTAATTGTAAAAAAAAAAGACCCAAGAGATATTGATATTGAATGGAAATTGGTCCGTGATGGCCCGGATTTGGGGCTGTCACAGTTTGGTATCAGAGCTTAGAGTCATAATGCTCAGGAACAATAGGGATAATAATAAATATATCAGTAATAATATAAATTGTGAACTCACATCGAGTTCAAGGGTGGTTTATCGAACGAAGCGTTTATTCTAAGTAGTGATTATAATTTTATATATTATTACTAATAAATGTTTATGTTTTAGTATAGGGAGAGGAGATTGGTGAGCCAAAGTTAAGGGTATTTAAAGTCTTCTTGTGTTTAAGGGAGTTTGAAGAAATATTGTAAGTGGATTGATGAACAGACACTGATTGTTTCAATTGATGATGGAGATGAAAGGGTGAAACTGAGGTTGGTCGGTAAAGCCAAGATATACCTTAAGGACCAAGACAGACTGAGACATTCCAAGATTGACTTAAATGAAAAGGTTATTATGCCAAAAGTGTTAAGTTTATGTAGCACACGAGATCGATATGAGAAAGGGAATACTTGATGTATTGGGAAGTGTACGTTAGATAACCTCGTGAGTATACAGGGTATGTTAGATTATACAATTTAGAAGTATAGTTGATGGGTCCTTGGTACTAGAGCAATGTTAGGCCGAGATGATCAATATTATGTAAGTATATCGATTAGAAGGTTGTGTTCTATTATGGATAAAGGCAGAGAGTATCGAGCCAAGTCACGACTAGGTAAATGAAGATAATTGGGAATAGCAAACGATAGGTTGAGGCTTCATGGTGAGTGCCAAATTTAAGAAATTTTGGAGAGTACGCAGTCTAAGATATAAATGGTATTTGAGGGAAAACTTTCCATTATTGGAATTTTCAATTGGGCAGAAGCTATTAACAATACCTATTCTCAAATTTTCTAAAGCCCTGCTAAATTATGTTATTGAGTTTCAAATTTTCCTCCACTGATGGGTAATTCCAGTTTTGATCTGGCACCTCTTATTTATTAAGTGCATGTATCTTTTCAAAACTTTTTGGTACCCTTGAAATGTGTTTCAAAATTGTATTTTATCTATCTCAGTCAAAATATTCCTCTAAGATTATTTTCGAAAGATGGTATTTATCATCGTGATTTAAATTTCCCTCTATATTTCTTACTTCAACTAAGAGAAACAGCCCAATATGTATACACAGGGACGATCTGTCTGTGTGATAGAAAGTCGGAGGGGACGCCCTCACTTGTGTGACGTACGGGTTCTTCCATCATATTGATTTCTCAAATATCCTTTTGTTTCAAATAAAAGTTATTTAAAACTCTTAATTTTATAAATTATTGTGGGACCCTTGCTTGTTTCTGGGTTTGTTTCAATTCAAAGTCTCTTAAATTCTATCAATTGTTTTGAATATAGAAGATTTCATTAATGGATGGAAGCAATGTTTATAGTATACGTGATTATACAAGGGAACTGGAGATTCCAAGGGAAATTTCAATAAGAGATAATTAGAACTGGAAGCATTTCGATATAAGAAAGGAAGGAATTTCGCGAGAAGGAATGGGTACATTTGATGATTAGTAAGAGAAAAAAATATGAGGAATTTTAAGGCATGATTGAGATTTACTATTGAGAGTAAAGTGTATTTTAAGGATAGTAGAGAGAGATTAAAGATGTTAATTATTCAAAGGATTAATCCAAAAGGTGTGAATGAGTGAAACTTGAGGTAAATATTTTGATGAGAATAATAAAGGGAAATTACATAGGTGGAATAGATAGTATATCATGAAGGAACTAAGGTGGGTCAGCAAGATGTAAAGAGTGTATAGTGAACAATAGACATATGGGATAAGGTATCCGGAGGAAATTGCAGGAACGCTCTAATTTAACCTCTTAAGAGTAAATGTTTGGTTAGGGATCGACTAAGTCAATGAATGGTGTAAATGGACAGATAATATAGATAAGAATAATCTATCTGTGAGAAAGTAAACTATGGTGATATAAGAAAGTGAGTTATTCTCGTGTCATCCAAATCAATATATGTTAAGAGTCAAAGAACTCTATAAAAAGGAGATTAAGAGTATTCGGGAAAGCGCGAGAATATTTTTCAAGGATGAAAGGAAAGTATATGTTTGTATAAGTATGAACAAGAAATATATATTATAGATAATATTTTCTTACAATTGTTTCAAGGAATATTATTATAACTTATTTTCTGGAAAATTTTATAGAGGTGATATATACAAATGTTGGAGTATTAATATTTTTTTATGTCATGATAGAGATCAAAACATAGTTAAATAATAGTGAGATACACTACCATTCAGGGGAGGCTAATGTGGTGGCCGATACCCTTAAGCAAAAGAGGAAGGAGAGATGAGATAAGATAGAATGACTGAATACAGGAGGAGATTTGCAAGAAAAAAATAGTGAAAGTACTGCTATTGAAAAGCTAAATGGCATGTTGATGAATGACAAGCAAGTTTATGTTGGTGTATTTTTGCGCAAACAAGATAGAGATATTATGAAGGAAAAAAAAAAGGATAGAGAAAGTGGTGTAGAAGTTAGAAGGTGTGGATGAAAAAGGTATCTATTGACATTTTCAACATGATTCCGGGACGGAATCCTTTTAAGGGGGGAAGACTGTAATAACCCTAACTTTAGCAGTGCTACAGTGATCACATGAACAGTAAATTTTAAGGATTTTCGATTTTTATTGAGACTCTATTAAATGTGATACTAAGGAGTATAGAAATTTTCAAGGGTTTATATCTTGAGGAAATAGTGAAATTAGGTTAAACCAAGGAGTGATCAAGTCAAGGAAATGCCAAGGGAATTTAGATTGTTAAACGAGTTTGAGAATGCTTGAGAACCCGAGATATAACCAGGAGAGCAACTTCTGAGAAAAAGAGAATATACCAAGGATATTGAATCTAATACCTACTTGAGGATTAGAATCACCCTAACACATTAATATATGATGTGGGAAAGGATAAAATATATTTAAGAGATTTACAAGAGAAAAACCACTGAGACGATCGCAGAAATCGTTCGATGAATCAAACGACGAGAGAACTTGCACAAAGCCTATCCGAAAACCTTAAGGCCCTATAAACAAGCCCATGCTTGGCCCAAGCTCTTTAAGGATCTGCATTTACAAGTTAATTAAGTGAGTGGCTCATGGAATTAGTGAAGGGGCAAGGACATTGGTGGAAAGAATTATGAAAGGGCAAGGATAAATTGGTAAAACAAGCAAAATGGAGTTACATGTTTTAGAGCCAACACTTGGCCAAGTAGAAGAGCAACAAGTGGAACCAATGGATTGCCAACAACACATTAAAGACTAGATGCATCCAAAATGTGAGATATAACACATGTATTAAGTCATAAGCAACAAAAACAAGAAGAAACAAAGCTCTCCCAAACCTGCCCACCAAGAACCGAGATCAAAGCAAAATTCATATCTCCATTTCTATCCATGATAAAATCACCAAATTTTAACCACAACCTATCCACTCCATGGGCATGATTCGATCCAAATTTCATAGCAATCCAAGTATTATAGCCTAGTCAAATCCATGCTCAAAGTTGGAGAACCCAATCTGTCCAGTTTCTGTCCAGCGGAAAGATGGAGCTCAAAACCATAGCTAGGAAGCTTTGTTTTTAGTGACCTATAGCTCAAATAAAATCTTATACAGAGGCCAAGATGTGGTAAACATTTGAGAGCCAAACTCTTATTTTTCGATTTGTTATGATTTTTACAAGAGTGATGATGAATAGTAACCCTTAGAAACTAACTTGATTTTTATGGTTCTTTTAGTTGATTCAAGCTAGGATAAGGTTGTTTAAGGATATATCAAGGATTGTTAAGGGTTGTCAAAGCTTCCAGAAGGTATAATCATGCTTTCCCTTTTATATTTATGATGGATATGGTTGTGTTTAGTGATTAAGTAATATAAATGTTATGATTATGATGTTATAAGTGTTTGTAAGTGATTAAAGTTGAATATGGAAGGATTATGTGCTTGTAACCATGGTTTGTAAGGTGACCACATGGTGTAGGTGATGGTGTATAAGGTGGATGATTGATTTGGAGGAGTTTGATTTTGGAAAGTATGAAAATATAGCCGTTATAATGTCCGATTTTCGTTAAACCAAGAAACTTCCCTGTTTTTGGCACCCATATTCACACGGTAGGTTCCTTTACAGAGCACCAACTGATCATTAAAGGCTAGATCTTGGTTCATATATTGTTTTGATATAAGGTGCGTTAAAATCTGATGAACGGTTTAGGAGAAAAGTCAGTTTTAGTGAAAGACGTTCGAAAGTCCAGAAACCGTAGTTGTACCAACTTTGAGGCTATAACTACCATACTTAGACATTTTTAAAAATTATAAAATTTTGGGATATGGTAGTAGTGTGGTCAGAGAACCATTATCAGTTGACCTTGCATAAAAATTCGAAATCCATATTTTCTGAGAATTTTTACAGTTAAGTGTGGTCGTTAGGGGAAATGGTGAAAAAAACCCCTGAAACTTCGATTGAGCTTATAAATGGTTAAGTTCTTGAACCTTTGGGGTAATAGTGATACGTTAAACATATATTAAAGTGTCAAGGGTAATGTTATACAAGAGTGTAGTGAGTAAGAGATGTGGTATTCTAACGACGGTCCTTTTGTGTTTATAGAAACTCCGGAAGAGACACGAGCCATACCGTCAGGATACCGAAACCGAGGCACGATCTTTTCTATCCCTACTTGGAAATTATTTATCTTCAAGGAAACTTGATTTCATGAAATATATATGTGATGCTATTGTTACTATATTGTTAAGAATTTGTTTTCCTTGATTATTGATGTTAAAAGGGAAGGTATATGAGTATGATATGTATATGGATATGGATATGAGTATGAGATGGATATGAATATACATAGAGATGATTATGCATGAAGTGAACATGCCTTATGATTAAGGGAATATGAAGGAATGGTATCAGTTGTTATCTAGAGTTATATATAAAGGAATGGTATCAGTTGTTATCTAGAGTTATATATAAAGGAATGGTATCAGTTATTATCTAAGGTTATATGATTTATAATATTATATTCTTCCTAAGTATTGTGATTTAATAAATATTATTGAATGGTATTTAATACTTTTGAGATAAATGGAATACTCTACGTAGATAAAAGCATATTGATTTCATTGAATACAGAGGAGATGCTTGAGTCATAATTAAAGTATTATGACATATATAATTTTTAAAGGTGATGATAATTGGAAATGGAAATGATAAATGTGAATGGAAATGGAAACGGAAAGATGGAAAATGTGACATGGTATTTGATAATGGAAAAATGATTTGAAAAGGGGGATTGCAACAGAAAGCGTAAGAGGCTGTGTGGTAGTGGCACAGTCCAGCATCCAATATTTATTCCGGCCCAAGAGTTGCCGAAGGAGGATGTAGCAGTTTGAGCCTTCCTCCAGGAGGATGTAGCAGTTTGAGCCTTCCTCCAGGGATGAAGTTAGCAGATAGAGCCTTCATTCCTTCTACCGGTAGTAAAAGGGACGGGTACGAAAGGCGACTGATCATCGTCCTTACGTATTCGGCAACAGTGGAAATCCCCAATGTTTTCTTTAAAGGAAAGAATTGAAAAATGGTTTTCAGATTTCTATAACTGAAAACAGAAAAATGATATGAAAAGATGGAATTACTGTTACAGATGAAGAGAAACTGATTTTATGTTAAATTATATAATCGTTGCATATGAAGGAAATGAGAAAATGATAATGAAAGATTTGTTCAAGTTTTCGTATTATCCTAGAAAAGTACACTGAGATGGTATATTGATTGTTATAGCATTCAAGAAGAGGAACTGATATTATATGATGTTAGAAGAGAGACTGATGGAATGATACTATATATTTCTTTCGTACAAGGATAATTGGAAAGTGTATATACATATTGAATGGAAATAAAATTCTTCCATAATAACTGAAGTTTGCTTTTGTCTATTATATATATATATATAATGGTTTATTTTCCTTTGCTTCCATATTGAACATGCCTTTTGCTAGGTACGCCGATACTCCGTACTACGCCCCGCAAGAGGGTAGGGGGAAGGCGACCTTCTGAGAGTGCATTGGCACCGATTCCTGAGGTAGCGTAGAGACAGACGGGTTCTAGTAGTCTTATGTATAATTAAGTGTGTAAGAATGTAAGGAACTTTTGATTGTTGAAATGCTTCATGTTGAAGTATTATTCAACAATGTATTTAAGTTGGATTCTGGGTTTGTAATAACTGTTCAACTCTAAACTTCTAATATTGTGAATGTTGTTCTATGAGCATATGACTGGTGTGTGTGTGTGTATTATTGCGGGGACAATTGCATAAGTATTATTTGTAAAAAAAAAAGACCCAAGAGATATTGATATTGAATGGAAATTGGTCTGTGATGGCCCGGATTTATGACCCCAGATTTGGGGCTGTCACACCACCTAAACTTAAAGATCCGGGAAGTTTCACCATTCCATTCACCATTGGCAATCTTTCTTTCAGCAAGTGTTTGTGTGACTTGGGAGCTAGCATCAATCTCATGCCCTTGTCAGTCTACATGCAACTTGGTCTACCGGAACCAAAGCCTACCAACATCTCTTTACAGTTGGCTGATCGTTCAGTTACTTATCCTAGATGCATAGTGGAGGATGTTTTGGTGAAAGTTGATAAACTCATATTTCCTGCTAATTTTGTTATCTTGGATTTTGAGGAAGATAAGAAGATTCCCATAATCTTGGGAAGGTCATTCTTGGCTACGGGAAGAACTTTGATTGATGTGCAGAAAGGGGAACTCACGATGAGGGTGCAAGACCAGAATGTCACTTTTAATATCTTCAATGCAATGAAATTTCCCTCATATGAAGAAGAATGCTTGAAGGTGGATTTGGTTGATTCTGCAATTACTATAGAAATTGAGCAGTTGCTAAAGTCAGATTCTTTGGAAAAAGTTTTAGTTGGTGATTCTGATTTTGAAGAGGAAGAAATATCCGAGCAGCTACAACAGTTAAATTCAGCTCCGTGGAGAAGGAGAGTTGACATGCCTTTTGAATCTCTTGGGTTAGCAGAGCTGAAAAATTCGGAGGGGCGTCTTAAGCCATCTATTGAGGAAGCTCCTACGCTTGAACTCAAACCACTTCCTGAGCACTTGAGGTATGCTTTTCTTGGTGATGCATCTACATTAGCTGTTATTATTGCTTCTAACTTGTCAGCTAGTGCGGAAGAAAAGCTCTTGCGAATTCTGAGGGAGTTCAAGTCAGCAATTGGTTGGACCATAGCAGATATCAAGGGAATCAGCCCTTCTTATTGCATGCATAAAATTCTGCTAGAGGAAGGAGCTAAGCCTACTGTTGAACATCAGCGAAGACTCAATCCTATTATGAAAGAGGTGGTGAAGAAGGAAATTCTAAAGTGGTTAGATGCTGGTATTATCTATCCTATCTCAGATAGTTCTTGGGTGAGTCCGGTTTAATGTGTGCCAAAGAAAGGAGGCATGACAGTTGTTGCTAATGAGAAGAACGAGCTCATCCCTACTCGAACAGTCACGGGGTGGAGAGTTTGCATGGACTATCGGAAGCTCAACAAAGCCACGAGAAAAGACCACTTTCCTCTTCCATTCATTGATCAGATGTTAGCCAGCTTGGCGGGACACGAGTATTATTGTTTACTTGATGGTTATTAGGGCTATAATCAGATTTGCATTGCTCCGGAAGATCAAGAGAAGACCACATTCACATGTCCTTTTGGCACTTTTGCTTTTCGTCGAGTCTCTTTTGGACTCTGTGGTTCTCCTGCTACTTTTCAAAGGTGTATGATGGCTATTTTTTTAGATATGATTGGCACGAATATGGAAGTTTTCATGGATGACTTCTCAGTCTTTGGTACTTCGTATGATGAGTGCTTGCATAATCTCAGCTTGGTATTGAAGCGTTGTGTGGAGACCAATTTGGTACTTAATTAGGAGAAGTGTCACTTTATGGTGCAAGAGGGGATCATTCTTGGGCACAAGGTATCTAGCAAGGGGCTTGAAGTGGATAAGGCTAAGGTGGAGACTATTGAAAATCTTCCTCCACCTATCTCTATTAAAGGAATTCGCAGTTTTCTTGGTCATGCGGGATTCTATCGGCGATTCATTCAAGATTTCTTGAAAATCTCTAAACCGTTGTGTAATTTGTTGGAGAATGATGTTCCTTTCAAGTTTGATGATGAGTACCTTGCATCTTTTGAGCTGTTGAAGAAGAAATTGACTACTACACCTGTCATTACTGCACCTAATTGGGAGGAACCGTTCGAGCTGATGTGTGATGCTAGTGACTATGCTGTTGGAGCTGTGCTTGGTCAAAGGAAGGATAAAATTTTTCATGTGGTTTACTATGCTAGTAAAACCCTTAATGATGCACAGCTTAACTACACCACTACGGAGAAGGAGTTGCTAGCAGTTGTCTATGCTTTTGAGAAATTCAGATCTTATTTGCTTGGTACAAAGGTGATTGTGTATACGGATCATGCTGCTATTCAATATCTCATGTCGAAAAAGGATGCAAAGCCTAGATTGATTCGTTGGGTCCTTTTATTGCAAGAGTTTGATGTGGAAATCAAAGATAGGAAGGGCACGAAAAATCAAGTAGCGGATCATCTCTCACGCTTGGAGGACCACGGTAAGGATTCGCATAACAAATCTCTTATTAATGAATTGTTTCCAGATGAACAGCTTTTTGGAGTGCAAGATGAAGAGCCATGGTTTGCAGATTATGTGAACTATTCGGTGAGCAATGTTATTCCTCCAGATCTTTCGAGTGCTCAAAGGAGGAAGTTTCTACATGATGTGAAGTGGTACCGTTGGGATGAACCATTTCTGTTTAGACAAGGAGCAGATCAGATGATCAGACAATGTATTCCGTATAGTGAGACAGAGAATGTGTTGCGAGATTGCCACTCAACAATTTATGGTGGCCATTATGGTGGAGAAAAGACAGCAGCTCGTGTGCTTCAAGCAGGTTTCTATTGGCCAACCTTATTTAAGGATGCTCATCGGTTTGTAATGAGTTGTGATCGATGTAAAAGGGTTGGAAATATATCTAGAAGGAACGGGATGCCTCTTAACATGCTTCTAGAGGTTGAGATCTTTGATGTTTGGGGAATTGACTTCATGGGACCTTTTGTTTCTTCATGCAATAATCAATACATCATGCTAGCTGTGGATTACGTATCTAAATGGGTCGAGGTTAAGGCTTTACCGACCAATGATGCTAAGGTGGCACTGAATTTCTTGCATAAGCAAATTTTCACGCGTTTCGGGACACTACGTGCTATAATCAGTGATGAGGGGACACACTTCTGTAATCGTCAGTTTAATACGTTGATGGCGAAATACAATGTGACGCATCGTGTTGCCACTGCTTATCACCCTCAAACTAATGGTCAAGCGGAATTTTCTAACAGAGAGATCAAGAGAATTCTGGAGAAGGTGGTGAATCCGTCTCGTAAGGATTGGTCATTGAAGTTGGATGAAGATGTGTGGGCGTATAGAACTGCCTACAAGACTCCTCTAGGTATGTCTCCGTTTCAGTTAGTTTATGGTAAAGCATGTCATTTGCCTGCAGAGTTAGAACACAAGGCGTATTTGGCGTTGAAGAAGTTGAATTTGGATATTAAGGCTGCGGGTGAAAAACGTCTACTTCAATTGAATGAACTTGAGGAATTTCGTGAGCAAGCTTATGAAAATAATAAAATGTATAAGGAGAAGGTCAAGAGGTGGCATGATAAAAGGTTGATGCCCAAGGCATTTATACCGGGTCAACAAGTGTTGCTATTTAATTCTCGCCTCAAGCTTTTTCCTGGAAAACTCAAGTTGAGGTGGTCGGGTCCATTTATTGTTAAGACGGTGTGTCCACATGGAGTTATTGAAATTTATGAAACAACACCGGATCATACTTTCAAAGTGAATGGACAGCGGTTGAAGCATTATTATGGAAGGCCGTTTCAACGCGAGAAGGTTTCCACCATTTTGGCATCGACGTGAATTATAGGAAGAATGCCAAGCTAATGACATTAAACGAGCGCTTCTTGGGAGGCAACCCAAGCCTTGTTGTATACATTATTGCTTCTTTCTAAAAAAAAAATCAAATTTTGAGCAGGCTGCACCTGTGTAACGCAGGCTGCGCCTACGTTTCTGTTCTTTCCGCAGGTTGCAGGTGTGTAACAGAGGCTGCGCCTGCGTTACTGGTCTCAGCGCAGGTTGCCCTCCTGTTGCGCAGCCTGTGCCTGCGCATCTCTTCTTCGAGCAGTTTGCTCCTTGCGCGCGCAGGTTGCTTGGAGCACTGTTCACCCGAATTTTTTTCCAACAGCTGTTATATAAAAAAAAAAAAACTTTTTAACCCCCAAATCTTATTTATACTCTCAACCTAATTCTTTTCCTATTTCAATTCCACAACCTCACATCTCTCCTTCAAAATTCTAAACCTATATTTATTCTAGTTCTTTTTCTTTAATTCATTAAATTCTAATTCTATCTTACATCAAATTTCAAACCCCACCCAAATTTTTTCCTTCACATTAAAATTTTTAATTCATCCTATCACTCCATTGTCTATATATACCCATACATACACACCCAATTCATTCTCTTCATCCTCTACATCTCTAAAAAAATTCAAGTTTTGGGGAAAATTAGTACAAGTTCACCTCTTCGATTCGTAATTGGGATATCTCTTCTCTAATTTTATTTTTATTACGAATTTGTGTTCTTGTAAATTGGGGGTTTTGTATTATTCTTGTTAATTGGGTATTTTTGGTGTGATATTTAGTGGTGGTTGTTGGTGGTGTTATTGTTGAGTGAGGTTTTGATTATTATGGCTCCTAAGCGAATGAGGGGTAGTGCTAGTAGGGTGGAGAGATTTTCTTCTCCGGATGCGGAGGTTGAGTATAATCGATTGTTGTCAAGGTCGGTGGCGAAAGAAAGGGGGGGTTTTTGCCAACTCGTCATTATGGGTTGGTTGATGTGATTAATGAGTTGCGTTGGGGAGAGATTTGTAAGGCGCCTGCTCCGATTCCGTTGAATGTTGTTAGGGAGTTTTATGCGAATGCTAAAGGTGAGCCGGATGGGGTGTGTGTGGTTCGAGGTAAACAGGTGGATTATAGTGCTGATGCTATTCGTCAAATTTTGAGACAACCACCTAAGCTTGTGGGGGATGAAGATTGGGCAAGGAAGACTAGTACGGATGTGGATATGGAGGCGATTGTTCTTGAGTTATGTGTTCCCGGTACAGTTTGGAAGTATAAATTGGGAACTATTGAGCCGATTAATTTTCCATCTTTTACAATGAATAAGTATGTACGAGCATGGTATTTATTTATCTATGCGAATATTATGCCTACTCCTCATACAGGTGAGGTAACAGCTGATAGAGCGATTCTTCTTTGGGGCATTCTAAAGGGAAAGTACATTGATGTCGGTTATATTGTTTATCAGAATATTATCAGGTTTTTAAAGTCTAATGCACTGTCATCGATGCCTCATGCTTCTGTTATAGCTGGTTTGTGTATGGATAGTGGTGTTACATGGGGTGCGGAGGAGGATTTGCAATCACCTATGGCTTCCATTATTGACGTGTCTATTGATAGGATGCCGGAATGGCAAGGTGGGATTCCACATCTGAGGGGGCTTGGTTATGTTGTTGTTGGTGCTGGTACTAGTGGTCGGGGAGCGGGCGCTCAACCACGTGTTTCGAGAGTACCGAGAGTTTTGAATGGCCACTTTAGACGTTTGTACAGGCAGATGGATGCTATACGTGCTAGTAACCGGGAGTATGCTGAGGATATGGCTGCAGCTTTGAGAGATGTGGGAATTCAGGCAAAGTGGCCAGTCTATGGAGCGCGTACGCAGTATCCACCGCCTGATTCATTCGATGATGAGGACGAGTAGGTATGTTTTCTGTTATCCCTCGCATTTACTTCCATTCAATGAGGGCATTGAATATTTTAAGTTTGGGGGTGGTTTGAGGGATTAGTAGTTGTTGTATTATGTGTTCATATAGGATATCATGTTTGCATGTTTAGTGTAATTCATGCATGTTCATTCGTATTATTTATGTTATTTCATGTAGGACATTCTGTTATTTTATTTTTGTATACCATGTGAGTTTATGTTAGTTGCATTTTCATGGCATGCATATTTCATGATCCCTTAGGACGAGCTGATTATGATTGGTAGGTAGATGTTTAATTGAGTGTGATAATGATGAGTAGAGGGTTGATTTATAGTTCCTACAAAATTGACTTGCATGTTTCAGGAACAAAACTTTTACACAGTCTCATTGTTTGCTTTTGAGCTAGGTTGAGGTTATGCTTGTTTGGATGTTTTGAGATTTAATCACTTGATTATATTTAGAATTTTCGTTATTCCCTTGATGGCGTAGGAGCACTAAAGTCTAAGTTTGGGGGAAACCAGGGATTTCATGCTAGTTGTTAATATTTGTTAAATAATGGCTAGGTGTCAATTGGCTAGTAGCCAGCTCATATTTATATGAGTAGTCTAGGGTTGGAATTGAGAATTCTCATTCCAGATTGCATGAAAAAAAAAATCAGAAAAACAAAAAAAAAAAAGAAAAAAAGAGAGTCAAAAGTCCAGTTGTTAAATGCAAAATTAACCAGAGTGAGCTCTTTAATACTCGAGTAATTAAGTCTGAGGGGACTTAGTCCTAGTAACCTAAAGCCCTTGTGGTTTGGGATTGCTGACCTAACACTCCCTACATGGCTATTATTGTATAAGCCTTTTGGGGTCTCATTCATTGCACTGTTAAATAAGCATGCATATTGTTTATGGTATTATGTGTCGTAGTGTAGTAATAAAGCATGAATTCCTGGCTAACTTGAATGAGGATGAAGGTGTTTCTAAGTTATGAAGTGTCTACAGTCTATTCTATTTATAAACCTGTGATTGTCTTGGCGAAGAATAGGTATGATTTTTGACCTAGTGTGGGGAGTATTTCTGATGAGCATCGCACACACTCACGTTTCTGTCATGTATTGTTAGTATACGGGGACTTAGTCGAGCTCTATTTGGATTTAGTTGTATTCTTTGAGATATTTGCTTGTTAGTTGGTTTTGGTGAGTTTGAAGGGGATCTTGCATTTTTCATATTAGTTGCATTCATGCATTGCATTGCATTAGGCTAAATGGATTTTGTGGGTACATTCACTATAGGCCCTCACGAGACCTTACTCGTCCACTAGGGCTGCCTAGGGGTTTAAAGGGCTTGTTGCATATGCCAAATGCAACCGTGATCACCTACGGAAGTGGTAGTAGTTAGTTAGTTAGTTAGTTGTAATTGTTTATGCTTGAGGACAAGCATCGGTTTAAGTTTGGGGGTGTGATAAGTGGATTGTATATCCACTTGGAGCGTTCCATATCGGCTTAAATTGATTGTCTTGGACTCAAGTTTCTTGTAGTTTTGATGTGTTTTGCTTAGTTGTGCAGGGTTGCAAGAATGTTGATTAAGGTTGATGCTTTTATCGTTTTTGGAGATTAAATTGATTAAAATTCGGATTTTCCGGAAAGGTTGCGCAGTCTACACTGTTTTGGCCATATCTCGAGTTCTATAAGTCCGTTTTCAGCGATCTTACTACCCACGCGAAGTTTGAGAGATTTTCTACAACATGTAACAGGTGTTGCACGAGTAGGCTGCATGTGGTGAGAGCAGGCAGCACGACAAACAGACTGTTGGGAGTAGGGAAATTACTGTTTTGCCCTTTTCAAGTTTTAATTATATTTTGGGCAGTTTTTAGCACATTAATTGAATTTTAATTGTAATAGAAGATAAATTCTTGCTGGGCAAGAAATCTAGAGCCTATTTAAACACATCTTAGCATTGTAATTCGTATCAGTATTTTTATTGTAACATAGCTTAGATCTGCAAGGGCCGGGAGAAAAGGAGAGAAGGATTCAACGCTGGTGACAAGCACGGATCTAGATCTACTTCATCTTTTGTATACGTGAATCATAGATTTGTTTTCTCAACTCTTAGTTTTAATAATATTATTGCTTCTTTCTTCAATATCTTGTTTATTGTCATGTTTTCATCAAATCCCATGACGATGAACGGTTCAATTATGAGCTAATCGTTGTCATGGGATTCTAACAGATTTATTTATGGAACTTAGTATCTTTATGCTTTAAAGATCTGTGTGTGGTGTATAATTGATATCCTCGTATGGTTATGATTAATTGATAGATGCGTCGCGAACATCTAATTTGTTAATCTCTTGTGAAGTGAAAGTGGATCTTGAGATTTAGAACTTGCCATGCTAGCATAGGTTCATAATTGTTTATCAATATGATTTGTGGTGTGAGATGAAAATACTTATACTGCCCTGTGTGATCTTAATGGATAACTTGCTCTTCAACCGTTATGTTTCCAAATTCTATAGACATATAGGGTCTAAGCATAATTGGTGTCTATTCATCTTCTATCTCTTTTGTAGATGTATGTCTAGTTTGGTATACGTATGCTGACAGGTAGCGTATACTTGTTTCGTGTTATCCGATCAGATATCATAACCATTGCATATAGTGATTAAAGGCGTCAGATCTAAGTGAAGTATTTAATGAAGTTAGGATCCCATGTTTATTCTCCTATAAGTAATTCAGTTTTAAATCTCAGTTGTTAGTTAATTCTTAGTTTGTTAATTTACTTCTTAGTTAATTTAGTTAATTAAAACCCCAATTTGTTATTTGTCTTAGCAGTGAATTAAAGCCATACATTGTTGAATAGGTGCATCTACTGAATAGAACCATAACCAGATCTCTGTGAAACGAACTTGAATTATATTACTTGTGACAACATATACTTGCGTGATTTTGTGTTAACAACCGCAGGTCAAAATAAATGTAGATGTCATATGATATGGCATGGCATGATATGATATTTTCTTAATATTTACTAGATGATAACCGTGCGAAGTGGGTTGAGATAATTTATTTAAATTAATCATTTTTTATTAATTTTTTATAAAAATTGTTTTATTTATCATAAAAAATTTAAAAATAATTAATATACAAAAGAAAACTATGTTATTTATGTAACACAGTAGTTTATAATGAAAGAATTATCATTACATCAAAATTCCATTTAATTCTAGGAGACAGGATATACCATTAAAACAGAATTTCACTTATTAATAAGATATTAGATGATAAGGCCCAATTTTTGGTACAGAAGATCCATTAAAAATGGATTCCTTTTTATTATAGATAAGCATATTATCCTAGATTAACATATGTATTCATAATATTTTTTTGATTAAATTGTAATAAAATAATCATAATAGTAATAGGATTTATTTATTTATTTTATAAAACAACATAAAATTCTATAGGAAATAGGATTTTTCTAGGGTGCGAACCAAATTTGGTACAAAATAGTACATTAAAAAGGGATTTTGCATATTAATAAAAGTGATAGATAAAGATTTTAATTATTATTTATTTAAGATTATTTTAAACAAGGAGGAAAACATAACATACATGATTATAGATACGTTATTTGTACAATTTAGTAAGATTATAATAAAAGAATTATTATTATAATAACATTCCAAACGATTTTTTTAGAAAATAATATGAATTTTAGGGAGTAGGAAATTGTGGTGAAACAAAAATAAGGGTGGAACGAAATTTGTTACTAAGTACCATTAAAGAGGAATTTATTAAAAATGTTATAGATTGGTTAGTGTTTGATAAAATGTTATAAGATTTGTTGGTGTTTTACAAAAATTTATATCAAGTAACCCAATACGTATTAGTTGGTGTTTCAAAAAAATTTATATCAAGTAACTTAAGATTGTGTTTTTGTATTAGTTGGTGTTTTATCTTCTATTTGTTTGTGATTTTTGATGGTAGTCTTTTTCTAGTAAAAAAAATTATAAACAAAAGAATTATAATTATCATAAAAATTATATTTTTAATTTTTTTAAAAGAAACATAGTATTTTAGGAAAATATGATTCTGTTGTGGAATAAAAACCAGGTTATGAATATTGCGGCTAGGTTTTGTGTATTTAATGCTAGGGTGCGTGAGCTTCGTGCGTTAATGGTTGTTCTTGCGTTCGAGACTGAGCGGTCCTCACAAGACGCCTACGTATCTCTGTATTGCTAGAGAATCAAGCCAAGACATAGTTCTGAGAATGAGGGGTCAGGCCCTTTATATAGGCTGAGGAGCCTAAGAATTATGGTAGGAATAGGAGACTTGGTGGGCAAGCCACCGCCTCAAGGAAGGTTCTGGATCTATTCCTTTTAGGAATCAGTTTCCATGTTGAGATATGTATCTTGGAGGCTAAGTCAGGTAAGAGTTATATTCCTTTTTTGACTCTTATTTGCTGAGCTGTTTATTGCCCCTAATATTAATTACGAAATTAATATCATAATTAGGGTTTGGGCCCATCTGGTGGGCCCCGCGTTTGGACCATTCTAGGTCTAATTAATGTCACATTAAATGTGTCTTTAGGGCTTACTTTTAGACCATATCATTTGCCCCCCAACTTCTAGGAAAACTGATCAGGTTTCCCTTAAAGTTATAACGGCCCTATTCGAGACTTGGGTCAGGGTCTATTGCTCTTACGTGAGTATTTTCAACAATATCATCTTAACGTAAAGCGTGGAGTGACCGACGCATTTACGACGATGTTGAACGACACTAATCAGTGTTAAACGGCACTTCACAGCACTAATCAGCCTTAAACAACGTTTAAACAATGTTAAACGATGTTAAATGGCATAAAACGGCACTAACGGCACTAATCATTGCTAAACGGTGCTAATCGGTACTAATCTGTGCTAACAGGCACTAATCGGTGCTTAAACAGCACTACACGGTGCTAATCGGCACTAATCTGTGCTAACAGGCACTAATCGGTGCTTAAACAGCACTACACGGTGCTAATCGGCACTAATCTGTGCTAACAGGCACTAATCGGTGCTTAAACAACACTACACGGTGCTAATCGGCACTAAACTGTGCTAACAGGCACTAAACAGTGCTTAAACTGACCTCGTTTTAGTATTGAAAACCATCCGAGATTCACTGAAAAAGTCGAGATTCAGGACTGAAAACTATCCGAGGTTCGTTGAAAATGTCGGGATTCAGGACCACGAACTGACCCGTGATCGGCCGGATCTAGGGCCAGCTCGTGGTCGGCCGAAGGGCTTGAATCCAAGGTGATCGGCCGAGAGGTGATCGGCCAAGAGGTGATCGGCCGAAGCTCCTCCAGAGGAGGTGGTCGGCTCCAAGGTGGTCGGCCGGGAGGTGGTCGGCCGCGGCCCTTCGTGCGCCGTGGTCGATTGCCTCTCGGTTAGCTAGGCGATCCGGACGTGAAAACCCTCCGTGGTCTCGAGGATCAAGAATCTTGATCTTGATTTCAAGTTACTCTCTTGGTCATTCGTGACTTCATTATCTTAAGGATCAAGAATCTTGATCTTGATCTTAAGTCGTCAGGGATCTAGGATTCAAAATCATCCGTGATCCTAAGGATCAAAAACCTCGATCTTGATCTTAAATCGTCATTTTGGTCCTTCGTGACTTCTGGCGATATTACTCCTTAACTTATGATTAGCACTGCTAATCTTGTGATTATGGTTGATCTCCTTAATTAACTCCTTAAGCGTATTTAGCTTTTCAGGAGTCACTAGTTTTGCAGCTCCAGCGATTATATCTGCTATTTCTCTTCTGGCATATATGAATTACAACGATTATTTCTGTAAAACGCGGATAATTTCTGTCCTTTTTTCATCTATAAATGATAGACGACCTGTAAACGCGAACTAAGCTGAGATTCAACCTGATGTAGCAGGTCATGCATTTTCTATAAAAGAGGAGAAGTAGCCTTCATTTCAATTCATTTCTTCTTTTCAGAGCTCTCAAATTCTTAAGCTCTCTAGCTTTCAAGTTGCAAGATCAAGTTCCAGCTTCGAGATCAAGTTTCAGATTCAAGATCAAGTTTTAGCTTCAAGATCAAGATGTCGGAAGGTGATTGCCCAATGGCTCCCCCTGTCTCCATGATGGAAGCTATGGCGAAGAGGAGTAAGATGAGAACAGCTAAAGGTAAAGAAGAAATCAAACCTCTTTCATATGTTGAACATAGATTTGAATCCTTATTAGATCTACTAAACATCATGAGGGACACATTCCCAAACTGTGCTAGCTTAGATGCTTTTAACAATCCTAGTAAGTTGAAGGAAAAAGATGTCCAGGAGATAAGGGACACCTATCATTTTCCAAGTGCTATCAAAGTTCGTCTTCCAAACCCCTCAGACAGGACCTGCAACTAGCATCCTGAGAGGATTTGTGTTCACTGGGGTGCCCTTGACGCTGGGCTCAGATTCCCGGTTGATAACTTTATCATTAGATTGCTGGCGGAGTATCAGATCCATCCTTGTCAATTGTATCCCAACGCTTGGAGGTATATCTCTATTTTTTTAATAAGATGTCGTCAATTAGGGAATCTACCGACTACTACAATGTTTAGAAGCATCTTTGGGGCCACTAACTCTTCTGACCATAAGAAAGGATGGGTTAGCCTTAAGCACCGAGCTAAAATCCCACACATGGTGAATCCCTTCTCCTTTCCAGATTCTCAGCATTTCTGGGAAAGGGAGTTTGTAGTTCTTGAATGGAAAGGCGGTGACTGGGGCAACTTCTTTGTGAAGAGATTCGGATCCGTAGAAGATAGTAAACACTTCGTGTGTGACCTTGATGACTCAGAATTAGTGGATCGAGATAAGCTTCTTGCCAACGACGGCTGTACACACTATAAAACTTTTCTGAATGAAAAGAACCTTATTGAGGCTAGCCTTAGCTTTCTTTCCGTTGAGGGTAACTTTCTTACTTGAACTTATTATGAACTCTGTTTGTTCTTATCCCGATGTTTTTCTCTTTGTATTTCAGCCGCTGAGGAGATTGATAGTCGTCCTCAGAACCAGCCGACCGTGACCAAGAGGATGAAGAAGAAGGCTACGGAATTATTGAATCCCACTAAGCCTCATATCCCTACTTTCTTGGAGCGCTGCACCCAAGGTGGGAAAAGATCCCGTAATGCTGATGGGGTTATCAGGACCCCTTTTATACCGTCGTGGGGCATATGTGAACAAGACTCGGTTTGTGGGAGTCCTGACCTAGCTCTAGATTGGTCCAAGCTTTCGATTACTCCTCCCGATAAAGTGACTTTGCATGCCGGGGACAAAATGAACGAAAATCAGCTTCTGGGCGCTCAAGCCTTATATCAGGTATGACACTCCTTTTAGTAAGTTCAGTGTGATTTAGGCTTTACAAATTTCTTATGCCTTGTCAATTTTTCGTTGCAGGCTAATGCCTATTTTCAGGCAGTTTCCACCCAAGGTTTGGCTTTCAGGGATGAGAATATATCCTTGAAAAATGATTCATCAAGGTTCAAGGAAGAGATTGATGACCTACATTCTCAGGTTGCCCATGCCGAAGCAAATGCTTTATCCTCCCGAAAACAACTTGCTTCTATAGCTCGAAAGAGGATGGATGATGCCAACAAAGTGATCCAGGCCTATCATAGGACCCAAGATTTTCTTAAGTTCATCGACGATCATGATGATGAGATGCGTCCCTTCAACATGTCTGTTGGTTGGGATAAGGCTATCAACGCTGTGAGCCATAGGCATCCTTCTGTTGTCAACCCGGCTGATTTTCCTTGCCCTAACTGGGGTGTCAACCCAGCTAACCTAGCTTCTGGTTCGGGAACTAAAATTGTTCCTCAGACATCAAGATCCGGCTCCAAGGGCAGTCATCGACGTTCTGGATCCAACTCTAAGGGAGCTGTCCCAGTTGCTAGCCAGGACTCATCCTCTTCTGGTTCTCGTGGAAAGAAACCCCTGCCAGCAAGGAAAGTTAGAGTGGTTCGATAACCAATCCCTGGCAAGAGATTGATCCGAAATGAGGGCAGTTCTTCTTCTGATTCCTCCTCTGAAGGAGAAGAAACTGAAGTTGCTACAGTTCAGCCGATGGTGGTGACCGAGCCTGATGATGGTTTCGAGGAGGAGGACTCAGATGAGGATGGCTCAGACGAAGAAGAATCAGACGAGGAGTAGAGGGGAACGGCCTTACATGGCCTTATTAGCCGCATGTGGCTTTGTACTTTCATCAGCTTTTATTCAGCGTCCTTCGAGACTTAAACTTTATCTTGCTGTGTTGTAACTTAACTCGAATTGTGGCCCTTCGGGGCGTTTTATTTATGCATTTGTTTCCCTTATTCGTATGTTCATTTATTTTCGGTACTTGGCCTTTCTAGGCTTACACTCAGCAGGTGCTTTGTACATAAATAAAACATAGAATCATGGAACGGAAAACAAACTTATATTAATAACTCAGAATGGGGTTCAACCCTTACATAACTTGTTATTGTCCTACTCGGGGCATTAAGCCCTGAAATGGTTTCATCGAACCTTATTTCTACTTCTACTAATAAATAGATAATGAGCTAAGTCCTTACAAGGATAGCTCAAACAAAATAAATCTTGAGGTTCAAAGCATGCCAGGTACGGGGCACCTCATTCCCGTCCAAAATCTCCAACTTATAGGATCCTCGACCTAGTGTCTTCATGACTCAGTACGGCCCTTCCAAGTTAGGGGCTAGTTTTCCCTTCTGACCAACTTCAGAAGCCTCGATCTTCCTTAGAACTAAGTCACCTTGCTGAAAGAACCTTTCCTTAACCCTGTGGTTGTAATAAAAGGATGCTTTCTTTTGATGCTCCGCATTTCTGGCGTTTGCCTTGTCCCTAACTTCATCAATCAGATCTAGGACGAGCCTCATGCCTTCTTCATTAGTCTCAGGTTCAAATGCCTCAACTCGAGGTGATGCATGCATGATCTCCAGTGGCACAACTGCCTCAGCTCCATAAGCTAGCAGAAACGGGGTTGCTCCGGTGGTCACTTTACAAGTAGTGCGATAAGCCCAGAGTATGGTAGCAACTCATCCACCCAAGTGTTCCTTGATCAAGGATGATCCGGTTGGCCACCTCGGCCTGTCCATTTGCTTGCGGGTGTGCTACTGAAGTAAAACGAAGCTCAATAGCATTTTCCTCATAGTACTTTTTGAACTCCTCATTGTTGAACTGTGTCCCATTATCCGTTACAAGGACTCGCAGGATCCCATATCTACAAATTATGTTCTCCCAAAAGAACTGGGCAACTTGCTTGGTGGTTATCTTGGCTAGAGGCTTAGCCTCAATCCACTTGGTGAAGTAGTCAATGGCGACTATCAGAAACTTCCTCTGTGCTGAAGCCATAGGGAAAGGACCTAGTATGTCCATCCCCCACATTGCAAACGGGATGGGAAAATTGACTGATGTTAACATCTCAGGCGGCTGCCTTACAATCGGAGCGTGCTTCTGGCACCTATCACACCTCTTTACATAATTCTGTGCATCGGCCAGCATCTCTGGCCAATAGAATCCCATACGAGTTATTTTGTGAGCCAGGGCCCTGCCCCCCAAGTGCTGCCCACATATCCCTTCATGAACTTCCTCCAAGGCTTCTCTTGCCTCTTAGGGCCTCAAGCACTTCAAGTAGGGGACGACAAACGATCTCTTGTATAGGATGCCTTCAATCAAGGCATATCTCAATGCTCTTACTGACAACTTTCGTGCCTCCAAGGCATTGTCAGGGAGCCAACCTGTTTCAAGGTGAGCTTTAATAGGATCTATCCAACAGCTTCCTACATCAATTGGTGCTACCAAATTAGAGTTGACAGTCGGGGCCTTCAAGACCTGAAAGTAAACACTCCCTGCATAATTTTCTATCTCAGAAGAAGCGAACTTAGAGAGGTCATCGGCCTTAACGTTCTCTTCTCTTGGAATGTGTTCTACATAGCACTCATCAAACTGAGTCATGACAGCTTTCACAACTCACAGATATTTTGCCATAGTTTCATCCTTGGCCTGAAATTCACCGTTCACTTGCGAGACTACCAATCTTGAATCCCCACAGATTTTGAGATTCTTGACCCTCATGATTCTGGCCAAGCCTAAACCGGCTATCAAGGCTTCATACTCAGCTTCATTGTTGGTTGTCGGAAAGTCCAACTTCAAAGCATATTCGACTGTGAACCCATCGGGGCTTTGTAAAACTAAACCTGCACCACTGGATTTTGTTTTTGATGCTCCATCAAAATAGAGCACCCAATACTCCTTCAGATCAGGTACAAGTTCTTCATCTTTATTCTCACATTCTTGGTTGGGTACTATCTCCTGCCCCCCGACTTCTTGGTTGCTAATGGTACATTCAACCAGGAAGTCAGCCAATGCCTGAGCCTTAATGGCTGTCCGAGGCTTGTATGTTATGTCAAATTCTCCGAGCTCAATTGCCCATTTGTTCAATCTTCCACTA
Source organism: Kitagawia praeruptora (assembly GCA_037693485.1). Taxonomy (NCBI): domain Eukaryota; kingdom Viridiplantae; phylum Streptophyta; class Magnoliopsida; order Apiales; family Apiaceae; genus Kitagawia; species Kitagawia praeruptora. The sequence continues at coordinate 102,949,090 of CM075354.1, read as the reverse complement.
GCTTTCGGGCTATGCAATATGCTTCTCAACTGCTGGTCTGTCAAGACTTCGATCTTGTGTGCCTGGAAGTACGGTCGTAGCTTCCTTGAGGCTGTTATTAATGCCAAGGCAAACTTCTCAATGGGAGAGTAATTCAACTCAGCCCCATGCAACACCTTGCTCACATAATAGATGGGTTTCTGAACCTTCTTCTCTTCTCGAACAAGAACAGCACTCAATGCTTGTTCAGATACCACCAGGTATAGATAAAGAGTCTCCCCAGGACTAGGCTTGGACAATAACGGGGCTTTAGCCATGTATTTCTTCAACTGTTCAAAGGCCTCTTGGCTCTCTGTGGTCCACTCAAAATTTTTCACCTTCTTCAATGCCTGAAAGAAAGGCAAACACTTGTCACCAGACTTGGAGATGAATCTCCCTAGGGCCGCAACTCGGCCAGTTAGCTTCTGTACATCCCGTATAGAGCGGGGTGGCTCCATATCCAGAATTGCCTTGATCTTGTCCGGGTTGGCTTCTATGCCTCTCTTGGAAACCATCAATCCCAAAAATTTTCCTGATCCAACACCAAAAGCACACTTGGCTGGATTCAACATCATCTTGTGGTGCCTCAGCACTTCGAATGCCTCTCTGAGGTGCTTGATATAGTCAGCCTTGAGTAGGCTCTTGACTAACATGTCATCAACATAGACCTCCATGGTTTTTCCAATCAGATGGGCGAATATCTTATTCACCAATCGTTGGTAGGTAGCTCCTACATTCTTTAGACCAAAAGCCATAACAAGATAACAGAAAACACCAAAGTCAGTTACGAAAGATACCTTTGGGATGTCATCCTTGTGCATCTTAATCTGATTATAACCACTGAAACCATCCATGAAACTCAACATCTCGTGCCCAACTGTGGCATCTATCAAGGTGTCAATCCTTGGCAGAGGGAAGCAATCCTTTGGGCATGCGTCATTTAAATCAGTGAAGTCGATACACATTCTCCATTTTCCATTTGCTTTCTTGACCATGACGGGATTAGCCAACCATTCGGGAAACTGAATCTCTTCAACAAAACCAGCTTCCAAAAGCTTGTCAACTTCTTGCTTAATGGCCTCCTACCTCTCAGGAGCAAAGTTTCTCTTTTTCTGCTTTATTGTCTTCCGTTTGGGATCAACATTCAGTTTATAAGTTATGAGTTAGGGATCAATCCCTGGCATGTCGGCAGCTGTCCAAGCAAACACATCACTGTTCTCCTGTAAGAATGCTATCAACTCTCCCTTAAGAGGTTCCTGTAGAGAAGCTCCTATATAGGTAACCTTCTCAGGGTCGCCCAGCTCTAGAGGAATAGGGATCAGATCCTCTGCTGGCTTTCCTTGGTGTTCATCGTCACCACGGACATCCATGTCTTCAATTGGGAGTACCTGCCCCCCGACTCCATCAGCTCTCAATGCAGATACATAACAACTTCTTGCCATCTTCTGATCGCCTTTTTGTTCTCCGACCCCATTCCGGGTTGGAAACTTAATCTTCATGTGGTAAGTGGAGGCAACAGCCTTAAACGCATGAAGTCCAGTCCTTCCCAGGATTGCATTATAGGTCGAGGCTGCCTTGATTACCAGAAAATTCAACATCTGAGTAGCTTTCTTAGGTTCTTGTCCAATGGTCATGGGCAACTGAATAGTACCCTCGACCTTGGACTCAACTCCATTGAATTCGTAGATGGGCATGTTGGTCGGGGTCAACTGAGAATCAGTGTATCCCATCTTTACAAAAGCATCATGAAACAAAATATCAACAGAAGCTCCATTGTCTATCAAGACTCGATTTACTTCCGAGTTCCCAATCACAGGGGTTATGACCAACGGGTCGTCATGGGGGAATTTCACCCCTTCAAGATCAGAATCATCAAAACCAATCACTGTTTCAGTCCTAGCACGTTTCGGGGCTTCTCCCACAATGTGCATCACCTCTCTGGCATACGCTTTTCGAGAGTTTCGAGTTGTACAGGCCACTGTTGGGCCTCCCCAAATCATGTTGATAACTGGCCCTCGGGGCTGCGCGTTACGATCACAATCATTATCTCTTCTGTCATTGTCTCTCCTATCGTAGTCCCTTCTTTGGGTTCCACGATCTTCACCCTTAGTAAATTTATTCAACTTTCCCTTGCGGATCAAGAACTCAATCTCATCCTTCAACTGCCTACAATCATCTGTATCATGCCCCACATCTCGGTGGAACCTACAGTATTGCTCCTTATCTCTCTTTGCGGGGTCACCCTTGAGTGGCTTCGGCCATCGAAAATCCTTATCTTTCTCAATTTCTAGCAAGATTTGACTCCTAGGAGCATTCAACCTTGCATAATCAGAAAACCTCGGTCCAAAATTCTTTTTTGGTGCTGAGTCGGAGTCCTTGCTAGTCCGGGGATACTTGTCCCTAGCATCGTACTCCTGCTCTTGCTTTCGCTTCTTCGTATCATTGTTACCCTTGCCATTGTTCACTGTGGCCTCCTTCTTGGTACTATCCTCAGCCTTGATATACTTATCAGCCCTTCGCTGGAGCTCAGCCATATTCTCGGGAGGATGCTTTGCCAATGACCTTTTAAAGTATAAGTCGGTGGTGCCATGCTCTAGGGCCACCATTGCCACCTTATTCTCCAAATCAGTGATGTTCAACATCTCCTTAGTGAATCTCTTCAAGTAATCTCTCAAATTTTCATTCTTCCCCTGTACCACATACATTAGGGATGCAGAGCTTTTCTCATGCACCTTCCCGCTGATAAACTGACTAACAAAGGCAGCGCTTAACTCCTTGAAAGAGCCAATTGAGTTTGCAGGCAGCCGGCTATACCATCTTTGAGCCATACCCGACAGGGTTTGAGGGAACGCCCTACACTTCAAAGCGTCACTTGCAGGCTGCAACAGCAGTGCGTTTGAGAATGTCCTAACGTGATTTGCGGGATCACCCGTTCCATCATAAGCCTTAATTGTCGGCATCTTGAACTTCTTTGAGATACGAGCATTCATCACCTCCTCAGTAAACGGAGGTGTGGGATCATCAGGATCCCCGAGTGGCATCAGATCCTTGGGGTTGCTCTTGGGGGTTTCCACCCTTGTTTTTCTTCCAGTTGGGGCATCAGCCCTTCTTTGCCTTCTTGAAGACTTCTCCAGATCTATAAAGGGAATCGGTCCTGATGTTGGGGGAGGTTGAGTCTGATTTAACCTGGCTTGTTCTCTTGCCATATCTTCCTTTAATCTTAAGATCTCGGCTTCATGAGCCTTGATCCTTTCCGCAGTTGTCGACGGGGGTCCATCATAGATAGTTTGATGACTCCTCCGGGGTTCTCTACTAGCACGTCGCCTTCTTGGGGCTTCTTCACGATAATCATCATCAGAAGACGATTCATCAGTATAGGGACCAGAGTAGTCACGATACTCTCGATCTCGGATATGAAGGGCATGACCACTTGATCCAGCTCCTTGAGTAGGAGGGTAGTTAGGCAGCCCATACATTGGGTTGGTATTCACGGGGAGATCCGTAGTGTGGATCTGGACCCCTTGTGGAGGGTTGTTGGGATCTACAATCAAGGGAGAAACCACCATCTGAAGGGGATTAGTCCCTAGATTTGTGTGGACGATCGGAGGTAACGTACTCTCAACATGGGAAGTCGTCCCTAGGGGTTGAGAAACTTGATGTTGAACGATCGTCCCGGTTGTTGGGGGCACCGGATCCGTGGTGGGCGGAGCAGAGCTGAGAGGAAGAGGATCGGTGGTATTCAACGTTGTTCTTCGTGTTTGAACCATGGTTGATGTCTTCTTCCCATAGACGGTGCCAAATGTTGTGGAATAAAAACCAGGTTATGAATATTGCGGCTAGGGTTTGTGTATTTAATGCTAGGGTGCGTGAGCTTCGTGCCTTAATGGCTGTTCTTGCGTTTGGGACTGAGCGGTCCTCACAAGATGCCTACGTATCTCTGTATTGCTAGAGAATCAAGCCAAGACGTAGTTCTGAGAATGAGGGGTCAGACCCTTTATATAGGCTGAGGAGCGTAAGAATTTTGGTAGGAATAGGAGACTTGGTGGGCAAGCCACCGCCTCAAGGAAGGTTCTGGATCTATTCCTTTTAGGAATCAGTTTCCATGTTGAGATATGTATCTTGGAGGCTAAGTCAGGTAAGAGTTATATTCCTTTTTTGACTCTTATTTGCTGAGCTGTTTATTGCCCCTAATATTAATTAAGAAATTAATATCATAATTAGGGTTTGGGCCCATCTGGTGGGCCCCGCGTTTGGACCATTCTAGGTCTAATTAATGTCACATTAAATGTGTCTTTAGGGCTTACTTTTAGCCCATATCAGATTCTATTGAAAAATTACAAATAAAAATATTATAATTATAATAACATTTCTTTTTACTCTATTTTTCTTTAAAAAAACGTAGAATTCTAAGCAAAATAGGATTTTACGGATTAAACTAAAATATCGTACGAACCAAATTTGATAGGAAACATTAAAAGAGGGTTTTGCTTATTAATAGAAGGAGACGAGTGAGGGGAGGATTTAACTATTATGCACGATTCCATTTTCTAAGTCTTTGAATTATTTTATAATTGATATGGGCTAAAAGTAAGCCCTAGAAACGTATTTAATGATGTATTAATTAAACCTAGTTTGGTCCAAATACGAAGCCCATTAATGAGGCCCGAAACCCTAATTTAATGGTAAATTCGTAGCTGATAAATCAGCCAAATAAAAGACTTCAAAATCGAGTCCAAAAAGGAAACTAAATCATATTAGGAGTAGCCTCCAAGGCACATATCTTCAACACTTATCTTCTTGTCTATTAGAAGGCTCTATAATTGGGCCTAAGCCGTGACTTGCCCATCAAGTCTCCTAATTCTACCCTAATTCTAGGGTTTTCATCACCTATATAAGGACCTGCTCCTTCACATCTAGAACTACGTTTTTTGGCTTGATTCTTGATAATTGCAAGATACGTAGGCATCTGGTGAGGACCGAGTTAAGTCACGAAACATTAGATCAGCAATTAAAGCTCGAAGCTTCCACAAACCCTAGCATTAAATACGCAATAAGTACACCCTACTTTTCGTCCCACAACATTTGGCGCCATCTATGGGAAAAAGACATCAACCATGGTAACTACATGAAGAACAGCACGAAGCTCTACTGAGGCTTTACCAATTAGCTCGGCTCCGCCCCTCACCTCTGAGACGATCATCAATGAGCAGGTACCCCCAACCACAGGGGCGATCACTCAAACTCAGGCTTCTCAACCCCCAAGGACGAATTCCTATGCTGAGAGGACGCTACCTATGGTCGTCCATCCAGGTCAAGGAACCAGCTCTCTTCAGACGCTGGTTTCTCCTTTAGTTGATCCCAATCGCCCGTTACCACCAGGGGTACAGATCCATACTACGGATCTCCCCATGAATACCAACCCGATTTATGGTCTTCCCAATTATCCTCCAAATACTCAAGGTCCTGGACCCAGTGGCCACGCCTTGTAGATCTGAGATCGGGAGTATGTTGACTACTCTGGCCCCTATACTGAAGATTCATCATCGAATGATGAAGATCGTGATGAAGCCCCGAGGAGGCGACGTGTTAGTAGAGAATCTCGAAGGAGAACTCAAACCATCCATGATGGACCCCCTCTTACAGCTGCTGAGAGAATCAAGGCTCATGAGACCGAGATTCTAAGGATAAAGGAAGATATTGCAAGGGAACAAGCTAGGTTGAACCAAACTCAACCTCCGCCAACCTCAGGGCTGACGATTCCCATCATAGACTTAGAAAGGTCCTCCGGAAGGCAGAAAAGGGCTGACGCCCCAACCGGAAGAACAACAAGGGTTGAAACCCCTAGGAGCAACCCCAAGGACCTAATGTCGCTTGGGGATCTTGATGACCCTGCACCCCCGTTTACTGAGGAGGTGATGAATGTTCACATCTCTAGGAAGTTCAAGATGCCGACGATTAAGGCTTATGATGGAACAGGTGATCCCGCGAACCACGTGAGGACATTCTCGAACGCACTACTGTTGCAGCCTACAAGTGATGCCTTGAAGTGTAGGGCATTCCCTCAAACCCTGTCGGGTATGGCACAACATTGGTATAGTCACCTACCCCCAAATTCTATCAGTTCATTTAAGAAATTAAGTGCCGCTTTTGTTAGCCAATTCATCAGTGGAAGAATTCATGAAAAAAGCTCCGCGTCTCTAATGTATGTGGTGCAAGGGAAGAACGAGAATCTGAGGGACTACCTCAAACGATTCACTAAAGAAACGCTGAATATCACTGATTTGGAAAATAAGGTGGCTATGGTGGCCTTGGAACATGGAACCACGGATCTCTTTTTTAAGAGGTCATTGGCAAAACATCCTCCTGAAAATATGGCTGAGTTACAACGAAGGGCTGACAAGTATATCAAAGCCGAGGATAGTATGAAGAAGGAGGCCACAACAGGTAGTGGAGGGAATAACAATGATTCTAGGAAAAGAAAGTCGGATCAGGTATACGATGCCAAGGACAAGTACCCGCGTACGGGCAAGGATTCAGACTCGGCTCCTAGAAAAGGAAATCCAGGACAAAGATTTACTGAATACTCAAGATTGAATTCCCCAAGGAGCCAAATCCTGATGGACATAGAGAAAGATAGAGATGTGAGATGGCCTAAGCCACTTAGGACTGATCCTGAGAAAAGAAATAAGAACCAATACTGTCGATTCCACAAAGATGTGGGGCACGATACTGACGATTGTAGGCAGTTGAAGGATGAGATCGAATTTCTAATTCGAAGAGGAAAGTTGAGTAAGTTTTGCAAAGATGGGAATCAGGGAAACCCAAGGCGAGATTATGATAGGAAGGATGATGATCACAATCGCAACCCGCAGCCTCGAGGGTCGGTAATAAATATGATTTTGGTGGCCCAACAACGGCTGGGACAAGTAGGAATTCCAGAAAGGCATATGCACGAGAAGTGATGCACATTGTTGGGGAAGCTCCAAAGCATGCAAAGACAGAGGTCTCAATTGGATTCGATGATTCGGACCTGGAAGGGGTGAAATTCCCCCATGATGACCCATTGGTAATCTCTCCAGTGATCGACAACTCCCAAGTGAAGAGAGTCTTGATAGATAATGGAGCTTCAGTGGACATTCTGTTCCATGATGCCTTTTTGAAGATGGGATAACCGAGTCTCAGTTGACGCCCTCGAACATGCCTATATATGGGTTCAACGGAGTAGAGTCTAAGGTTGAAGGAACCATTCAGTTGCCCATGACCATAGGGCAGGAGCCACGGGAGGCCACTCAGATGTTAAATTTTTTGGTTATTAAAGCAACGTCCACCTACAATGCTATCCTAGGAAGGACGGGACTTCATGCTTTTAAGTCAGTTGCTTCTACCTATCACTTGAAGGTTAAGTTCCCAACCAGAAATGGTGTTGGAAAAGAGAAAGGGGACCAGAAGATGGCAAGGAGTTGCTATGTGGCTGCACTGAGGCCAAACGGAACCGGGGGCAAGTCCTTCCTATTGAGGATATGGATGTTCGTGAGGACGAAGAACGGAGGGGAAAACCAGCAGAGGATTTGATTCCTATACCTTTGGAATTAGGAGATTCTGAAAAGGTCACATATATAGGTGCATCTCTGAAGGACCCCTTAAAAAGCCTGTTGATCACCTTTTTACAAGAAAACAATGACGTCTTTGCATGGACAGCAGCTGATTTGCCAGGGATAGATCCCCAACTGATAACACACAACCTGAACGTTGATCCGGACAGGAAGGCGGTGAAACAAAAAAAGAGAAATTTTGCACCTGAGAGACAAGAAGCCATAAAATTGGAGGTTGACAAGCTCCTAGAGGCAGGGTTCATTGAAGAAATCCAGTTCCCGGAATGGTTGGCCAATCCCGTAATGGTCAAAAAAGCCAATGGAAAGTGGCGGATGTGTATAGACTTCACTGATTTGAACGACGCATGCCCAAAGGACTGCTTTCCCTTACCCAGGATTGATATGTTGGTAGATGCCACGGCTGGGCACGAGATGCTAAGCTTCATGGATGGTTTTAGCGGCTACAACCAAATCAAGATGCATAAGGATGATATTCCTAAGGTATCATTTATCACTGACTTTGGTGTGTATTGTTACCTGGTCATGGCCTTTGGATTGAAAAACGCAGGAGCTACCTATCAGAGGTTGGTAAACAAGATTTTTGCTCATCTCATTGGAAAAACTATGGAAGTTTATGTGGATGACATGTTGGTGAAAAGCCTACAAAAGGCCGATCACAATGAGCACCTCTTTGAGGCATTTGAAGTATTGAGACACCATAAGATGATGTTGAATCCAGCCAAATGTGCTTTTGGTGTCGGGTCAGGAAAGTTCTTGGGTCTTATGGTCTCAAAACGAGGAATTGAGGATAACCCCGATAAGATCAAAGCTATTCTGGATATGGAACCACCTCGTTCCATAAGGGACGTACAAAAATTGACTGGAAGGATTGCGGCATTGGGAAGATTTGTCTCCAAATCCTGGGACAAGTGTTTGCCATTCTTTAAAACACTAAAGAAAGTGAAAAACTTCGAGTGGACAGAAGAAAGCCAAGAGGCCTTTGATCAAGTGAAGAAGTATATGTCTGAGGCCCCGCTGTTGGCAAAGCCAAGTATGGAAGAAGTCCTTTATCTCTACTTGGCTATTTCGAATCAAGCTGTGAGCGCGGTGCTGGTAAAGGAGGAAGACAAGGTTCAGAAACCGGTATACTATGTGAGCAAAGTTCTACATGGAGCAGAGTTGAACTATTCTACCATTGAAAAGTTTGCCTTAGCATTGGTAATTGCCTCAAGGAAGCTGCGGCCCTACTTTCAGGCACACAAGATTGAAGTCCTTACAGGACAGCCACTGAGGAACATTTTACATAGCCCTAAAGCCAGTGGTAGGCTTATCAAGTGGGCAATTGAGTTGGGAGAATTTGATATCAAGACAAGCCGAGGACGACCATAAAAGCTCAGGCATTTGCTGACTTCGTGGTTGAATGCACCATTGACAACCAAGAAGTCGGGGGGCAGGAGATACCTTGGGAAGGCAATAAGGAAGACATGGAACCCGTGATTAAAGAGAAGAAATTCTGGATGCTCTATTTTGATGGAGCATCAAAAACAAAAACAAGTGGTGCAGGTCTTGTCCTACAAAGTCTCGATGGATTCATGATTGAGTACGCCCTGAAATTAGACTTTCCAACAACCAATAATGAGGTAGAATATGAAGCTCTGGTAGCTGGGCTTGGCTTGGCAGGAGCGCTAAGGGTCAAAAATCTGAAAGTTTGTGGAGATTCAAGGCTAGTTGTGGCCCAAGTCAATGGAGAGTTTGAGGCAAAGGATGAAACCATGGCCAAGTACTTAAGGTTAGTGAAGGCAGTGATGACTCAATTTGATGAATGTTACTTGGAGCATATTCCGAGGGAGGAAAACGTCAAGGCTAATGCCTTATCTAAGTTTGCCTCCTCCGAGATAGAGAATTATTCTGGTAGTGTCTACTTTCAAGTTCTGAGAGCCCCTACTATCGATTCGAAGCTGGTTGCACCTATATGAGTAAGAGAATGTTGGATAGATCCCATAAAAGCACATCTCGAAACCGGTTGGCTCCCGACTAATGCCATGGAGGCACGAAGGTTATCTGTAAGGGCACTAAGGTATGCCTTGATTGAGGGAATTCTCTATAAAAAAATCCTTTGTGATTCCGTATCTGAAGTGCCTAAGGCCCGAAGAAGCAAAGTCAGCACTAGAAGAAGTCCATGAAGGAATCTGTGGGCAACACTTGGGGGGCAGGGCCCTAGCTCACAAGATAGTTAGACTCGGATTTTATTGGCCTGAGATGATGGCTGATGCCAAGGAATACGTGAAAAAGTGTGATCGGTGCCAGAAACATGCACCAGTGGTTAGGCAACCACCAGAGATGCTAACCTCTGTCAACTCTCCCATTCCTTTCGCTATGTGGGGGATGGATATATTGGGGCCTTTTCCCATGGCCACTGCTCAAAGGAAGTTCCTGATAGTAGCTATTGATTACTTCACAAAATGGATCGAGGCCAAGCCTTTGGCTAAGATCACAACCAAGCAAGTTATGCAGTTCTTCTGGGAGAACGTCATGTGTAGGTACGGAATACCGCGGATTCTAGTTACGGACAATGGGTTACAATTCAACAACAAAGAGTTTAAGGATTATTGTGATGAGAATAGAATCGAACTTCGGTTCACCTCGGTTGCCCACCCTCAAGCTAATGGGCAAGCTGAGGTCGCTAATCGGATCATCCTGGATGGACTCAAGAAAAGGGTGGAACGCTCCAGAAACACTTGGGTGGATGAGTTACTACCCATACTCTGGGCATACCGTACCACATGTAAAGTGACTACTGGGACAACCCCATTCATGTTAGCTTACGGAGCTGAAGTTGTTGTGCCAGTGGAAATCATGCATGCATCTCCAAGGGTGAAGGCCTTTGAGCCTGACACTAATGAGGAAGGAATGAGGCTAGCCCTTGACTTGATCGATGAGGTGAGGGATGAAGCCCATGCTAGGAATGTTGAACATCAGAAGAAGGCCTCCTTCTATTACAACCTGAGGGTGAAAGAAAGGTTCTTCCGTCAAGAGGACTTAGTACTCAGAAAAATCGAAGCATCCGGAGTTGGACAAAAGGGAAAGCTGGCACCAAACTGGGAAGGTTCGTATCGTGTCAAAGGAACATTAGCTCGTGGATCGTACAAGTTGGAGACCTTGGACGGGGTTGAGGTGCCCCGTACTTGGCATGCCTTGAACCTCAAGATTTATTATGTTTGAGCTATCCTTGTAAGGATTAAGCTTTTTATTCATGTGTTTGGAAAGTAGAAATAAGGTCGACGAAACCATTTTTGAGTTCTTAAACTCTGAGTAGGAAGTAGAGTATTATGAAGGGCCAGACCCATTTCAAGTTTAATGCAATTTGATTTTCTCCTCTCTTGGTTATTATTCCTTATGTCTGTTATGTATCAAAGCATATTTAAAAATTGCTAGCTAAAGTAAGCCAAAATACAAAAGGCGAAACAACTAAGTGAAAGGAAAAATCAAAGGATGCTTAAAATAAATAAACAAAGCCCGGAGGCTATAAGTTACGATTCATAAGTCAAGAAAGTGAAATAACAAAAGATAAGCCACGCAGGGCCGACATAAAATAAACTCAAGGAGCCTAAGGAGTAGCCTTGGCAGCCTTGGCAGTGCTCTTAACTGGAGATTCTGTATCAGTGCTGGTGGCAGTAGTAGACTCTTCAGTATCAGCCTGAAGCGGGGAGTGCTCAAGATCCAAGATCCTATCTGTAGCATCACCTCCCTCCTCATCTTCCTCACCATCCTCCTCATCCTCTTCCATAGGAGAAATCCTCTAGGATTCCAATAGCTTGGCCAACTCTAAAGGAGCCTCAGGGCAAGGGAAATCCCCAATCTGGAACAATCCAGGGTGCCTCTCAGAAACAGCATCTAAGGCCCCTTTCCAGCCACTAAAGTAGTTGGCCGGATAAGCAAGGTCATCATGCTTATCCATAAGCTTCTGGAAGTCCTCGGAATCCATGTAATCATCAATGATATCCTCCTTGCCTTGGCAAAGCTCAGCAATGCTACCATAGGCTTTCTCCAGCTCTTCTTCCTTGGCCTTCAACTTCTCTTCCAGGCCTGCAACTTGGACCTTTGACTGATCAAGATCCTTCTTATGAGTCCCGGCCTGAGTTCGCCAAGACTTGGCATGATGCATGGCAGCCTGGAAGTAGGTGTTACCCTGAAAGCATAATTCATGTGTTAGAAAACGGAAAGTAAAAGTTCAAACTAAAAGAAAAGTAAAGTACTTACAGCAGCAATAGCTTGAGTCCCCAGCGACTCAACTGCCTCCAAGTCACGGGATACAACGAGGTCACGATAGTCAGCAGGGGTGATCGAGTGGTAAGACCAATCCTTCGAGTGCTTGGTATCCCCGACAACTGAGTCCTGTTTGCTAATGCCCCAGGCTGGCCGAAAGACAGAGGACTTAGCTGAGGAAGCAGCACCACCTCCCTCTCCTACTTCAACAGCGTCATGAGGCCTTAGAAAGGCAGGCTCTGTGGGCTGACCCCTAGGGTCTTTTACAGCTCATTTTCTCTTCATGCGAGAAGTCTCCCCAGCCAAATGCTCTTGAAGCTCATTTATGGCCTTAGCAGCTAAAAAATCAAAGGCAAAGTTAATGACAATAAAATTTAACATGCAAATGAATAAGAAGTTAAGTGAAAGAATGATGAGGTTTACCCTTATCAGTGACAGATGAAAGACCCACGGACTTGAGGGAAAATTCCTCAAGAAGGGAGAAGAAGTGAGTTTCCCTTTTGTCTGCAACAAGGGTATCGAAAGCAGCTTTTTCGGCGTCATCCAGTTCGATATCATCTGGATTTCCATCGATTACCTTCCCAAAAGAGCTACGAAAGAGGGTGCCCCAATCACCCTCTCCTACATAGGGTACATAAACTCTTCTTTCCATTTAGGGTTATTATCAGGAATTGAAGAAGGATCGTAAATATTTGGGATCGTAGCACGAAGGCTGATATATACCCAGCCAGGATAAGTGATTGCACTATTCTTAAATTGAAAAATCTTCCTAAAGAGGGGGACGGTTAGTGGGAAATTGTTTTTTAAACAGAGAACCATGAAGCAAAGAATGGCTCTCCAAGCATTTGGAACTAGCTGGCAAGGGTTAATTTGAACATCCGCCAGCAAGGTGGGGATGAAATTATGAAAAGGGAAACGAAGCCCAGCCATGATAGCATCTTTGTATATGCAAAGGGCATGGGGTTTCTAATGACAGGAACGATCCCCTGGTTCAGCTGGGACTAATTTTAAAGGGGAACGAACGTTGAAGAGTTTATTAAACTTTTTAACTTTTTCAATTTCAAAGAACTTCGAATGATGATTATACGAATCTAATGCAGAAGCAGAGGGATATTCATCTCCTCTCTGATTAATCATGTCAATTAAGGAAGTATATTTCGAACGAAAAGGAGGGAAAGAGGTACCTCGCGATGATGCACCCATCTTGCTCAACCTTCTAGCTTCTCTGTCATCTGCCATTGATGAGCTTAAGATGAAAGCTTCAACAGTGATCTTCAAAGCAAAAACCCAAAAACCACCTAGGTGGGAGATTTCTTGCCAGAAAATGCTTAAGACTAGTGGAGCTCTAGAAAGAAAATTTTTTAGAGATAAAAATGTGAGAGGTGAAATGAGAAGTGAATTAACTTCACTCTTTTATACACTTCATAACCGGTTGTTTAACCGGTTACTTGTCATGGCAACAGGTGATAACAGGTCAAGGCCCATAGGCCCAAATAGGGGCCCAAGAACTAGAAGCTCGTAGAAGCTTGTTAAATGAAAAATAGAGATCTAGAAGGATCCAAAAAAAAAAAACTATGACTTAAAACCAAGTCGTAAATAATACACGAACTCATTCCAGTTCGCAGATTGAGTTCGTAAAGCCTACGAGGAGGCCCATTATTGATCCTTACACGAACTCATTCCAGTTCGTAGATTGAGTTCGCAAAGTCCACGAGGAGGCCCATTGTTGCTCTCTATACGAGATCAATTCAGTTCGTAGATCGAATTCGTAAAACTCAAGAACAGCCAAGTTATGGTAGCTTACACGACCTCAAACCACCTCGCAGTGAGAGGTCGTGGGGTGTGCGACAAGGCCATGAAAAGGGCTATCGATGAGCTCGATCCACATCGTAAGATGAGATCGAAAGGCCCACGACGTGCCTCATTTGGCATCCTTACACGACGTCGATCTACGTCGCAGGATGAGGTCGTGGGCTACGCAAGGAGGCTCGTGGAAGAACCTTACACGAACTGGCTTCACCTCGTAATGCGAGATCATGAGTCAAGCGACCAGGCGATTTAATAGGCCATTCACGACCTCGATCCACCTCGAGGAGTGAGGTCGTAGAGTTCACGAACTGCTCTCCCTGGTGTCCTTGCACGAACTCAATCCACCTCGTGGGTTGAGGTCGAAGACCGTACGACCATGCCTTCTTGGGAACCTTGTACGACCTCGATCCTGGTCGAAAGGTGAGGTCGCAGGCTTCACGACCTGGGTACCTTGTAACGACCTCGATCCAGGTCGAAGGTCTGCAGAAAATTTCTAAAAATTATTAAAAAAATGGTTATATTTTGGAGATAAAAATTCCAAAAATCCCAGAAATATAGAAAAATAGTTTTTAAATTATTTTATGCTTGAAGCACAATTTGACATTCTTTCGATAAGTCAAAGAAAAATACCTGTGAGTACAAGGAAGATCCTAAAGAATTAGGATAAATATGAGGAATTTTACAAATAATTCCTTAAAAAATAAGCAAACTTCAATGACAAAAGTTATTGGAAAAATAATTGCTTAGCCTCGAACAAGGCCCATCGTCGTAAATGTGTAGGTCGCTCCACACTTTACATTGAGGCGATATTTGTGAAACACTAGTGTACATAAACCTTTTAACTTCAATGAAAACCTGATCAGTTTTCCTAGAAGTTGGGGGGCAAATGATATGGGCTGAAAGTAAGCCCTAGAAACGTATTTAATGATGTATTAATTAAACCTAGTTTGGTCCAAATACGAAGCCCATTAATGAGGCCCGAAACCCTAATTAAATGGTAAATTCGTAGCTGATAAATCAGCCAAATAAAAGACTTCGAAATCGAGTCCAGAAAGGAAACTAAATCATATTAGGAGTAGCCTCTAAGGCACATATCTTCAACACTTATCTTCTTGTCTATTAGAAGGCTCTAGAATTGGGCCTAAGCCGTGACTTGCCCATCAAGTCTCCTAATTCTACCATAATTCTAGGGTTTTCATCACCTATATAAGGACCTGCTCCTTCACATCTAGAACTACGTTTTTTGGCTTGATTCTTGATAATTGCAAGATACGTAGGCATCTGGTGAGGACCGAGTTAAGTCACGAAACACTAGATCAACCATTAAAGCTCGAAGCTTCCACAAACCCTAGCATTAAATACGCAATAATTACACCCTACTTTTCGTTCCACAACAATAATGTTGAGTTAATTTAAATAAGTGCATTTGTAAAATACCACGTATTAATTAAAATAATTGCAAGAAGAGAATTATAGTTATAATAGTTTTTTTTTAAATTAAAAAAACATAAAATCCTAGTAGAAGTTTAGGGGTGAAAACAAAATATGCTGCGAAAAATAATTGCTAAAAGAGAATTATAATTATAATAGTTTATTTATTTATTTAATTAGAAAAATAATAGAATTCTAGAAGTAACGGCAGTTTAGGATGTAACCATATAATGCGAACCAAAAAAGTTAAAGCAAAATATGGTACAAACTAAAAAAAAACTAAAAAAAGTAGTACTAGGATTTCGTTTATTAATAATAAAGGTTATAGATTTAAATTGTTTGGATGCTAAGTAAAATGGCATAAAATGTACTCCCTCCGTCCCTTTTGATTGTTAACATTTCACTTTTTCAAAACTTTCTGGCACGCATTTTAAGGTGCATTTTAAGGATAGTTAAATAACTTTTTTTTAAAATTTTCTTTTTCTGTATAAAAATTTAAACATTAAATTTTTATACAGACAAAGAAAATTTTTAAAAAAAATTATTTAACTATCCTTAAAATGCACCTTAAAATGCGTGCCAGAAAGTTTTGAAAAAGTGAAATGTTAACGATCAAAAGGGACGGAGGGAGTATGTCAGAAATTGGCATCTCATAAAATAAGATGTCAGCTTCATTTACAAACCTAATAATAAGTTAAATATTATTTTTCTAATATGTTTCTGTTATACATTTTTTTATAAAATTAACATCTAAATGAATATTTTTGAAATTAGGGTATGATGTCAAATATGAAGTGAAAGAAAAAAGGGTGATGGCCCAAAATAATCATTTTTGGGATTTAGTGGTCCAAAATACTGATTCTGAAAAAAATAGTCTGAAATACCGACGGGATACGGAGTTTCGGCCTCCGTATTAGCATGATACGGAACACCGTGTTCCGTATTATGCATGATACAGAACACGGTGTTCCGTATTATGCATGATACGGAACACCGTGTTCCGTATTATGCATGTTACGGAATACGGTGTTCCGTGTTAGTGCTGCGCACCCACCTAACACGGAACACGATGTTCCGTATCATGCATAATACGGAACACGGTGTTCCGTATCATGCTATGTTACGGAAGACGAAGTACCGTATTATCCCTTATATAACGGTACACGATTTAACGTGTTGGGTCAGTAGTTTGGGCCAAACATACTCAAATATGAGTATTTTGGTAATTTTCTCAAGAAAAAACATAAAAAAAATAATATTTTTATTATATGATATCAACCATTTTTTTGTGAATGGGTGAGCAGTGAAACTTTTTAAATGGTTACATAACATATACATTAAAAAAACATTTTAATATATATGTTATATAGTAATTTATTAAATACTATTTTATTAAAATTAAAAATTACTAATTATTTCATATTTTAAGTTGGGGCGCAAATATAAGTATTATACTTTAGCTCCCTCCTCCCCAAAATTTGAGTTTAATTTTAGATGGGGGATCTCTTTTTGTTGATAATATAAATCCTTCAGTAATAACTTTTCTGATTGCCTATTTCAATAACTTCCACTCTTTATTGAATATTTTAGTATCTTTTTTGTAAAAATAATTTGCCCATATTTTAAGGTTGTTGTTTCTCTTTTTGAAAATTTGATTTGTTTTGATTTGTTTTAATAGGGATCGATTTGCAAAATTTTAATATTGCTTCATTAAAATAAATTATATTCTATTCATTTTGATAAATTAAAAATATACTTTTTCACAGACTATAATAACATATATAGTTGAACGGTTTCAACCAATGTAAGTTAGTGATGTACTATAATTAGTGTTATCTAACATTAAAAAAATACTTTAAAAACCAATTTAAAATGTAATTGTTACAATTGAATTGAAAGCAAACTTATCTTGCAATCTCATATATTTTTTGAATTATTTTTTAAAAACATGAATATTTTTAAAATTTCACTTAATTATTTCATTAATGTCATTGTGTGATCATTTATTAATGAAATAAATAACAAATAATAAATATATTATATTTAATAAAAAATTATGAATAATATATTATTATCTTAAATAAGTATTTGTTAGTTATTACATTCCTTCCACCTTACATGACTTTTTTACAATATAAATATTATTTGACATTTATTAAAAAGTAGACGTGGCCTGTTTCTCATCTTTAATTTATCCATTCACTTTTTCATCAACACTCGGTAGAAACACTCCTTTGTTATAATAATATCATGGTAATAATTGAACGACCAAAATTACATGAACAATTGTGAATAAATTCAGAAAACAAGAAAGATGAATTTCACGTGTTGGTACATAAAGTTTACTCAAATTATGTAAAATTGAGTATAGTTGATAAGACTTATGGTTAGAATTTTATTTAAGTTTTGGCACATTCTTATTACTCAAAATGTACATGATTAAAGTCAAATTTGAACAAATTACGGGGGTGTTGGACAGAACTTTTTTATACAAAAAGTCAACTTATTTTATTAATTTTTTTTATAATTTATAAAATCTCAAACATACATTAATAATACTAGCTTATAACCCGTGCGATGCACAGATTTTTTTGATATGTAACAAATTTTATTTTATGTTATAAATAAATTTTTATATAATCATTATTTATAATATTTTATTTTTATTTTAATATTAATAATTTAATATAAATTTAATTAATGATATGCATGGTTTAAAACTTATATTATAAAATTTTAAAATAAATATGTCGTTGATAAGATTCGAACCTTGAATATAATATATTTAATCATTAGATCTAACGATTTTGATTTTTTACTAAAAATCTAATGGTCATTATTCGTAGTATACAGATTTTTATTATATTTTGTTAATGATTAGAACATATGATGTGAAATTTTTTGGTATATATTAATTATTGCTAGATATGATATGATCGGAAGATATGATATGATTGATGTTTTTAAGTGTTTATAAAAGGTAATATCTTCAACTAAAAGTAAATGTGAAAAACACAATCGACTAATTACCGTAATTATATTATGTTATTATTTATTTTAGGTGTTTTAATAGTATAGATATTGTATATATTTTTCTTTATAATAAAGGTTAAATAAGTAAATTCATGATATACTAAGAAACATATACCAAAAAATAAGTTTCAAAATTTTTAATGTTTCGGCTAATATTTTCTTATTATAAACAGCGTATACATATTTTTAATATATTTATTAATAATTGAAAAATATGATATTATATTAATCTATACATATACACAACATCTTTATATGCATCAATCTATGCATATATGTAATCAAAATCATCAAAAATTCACTCAAAGTGACTTTTAATATATTAATGATTATAAGATTAGTTTTAAATTAAAAGGGTAACGTGTTTTAATTTGGAAGAAAATATTAATGATTGGAAGATATGATACGATTGATGTTTTTAGGAGTTAATAAAAGGTAATATCTTCAATTAAAAGTAAATGCGAAAAAAAACAATTGACTACTTACCAATAATTTATATTATGTTATTATTTATTTTAGAAGTTTTAATAGTATAGATATCATATATATATATTTTTATAATGAAGGGTAAATAAGTAAATTCACTTAGTACCAAAAAACAGGTACCAAAACTTTCAATGTACTTTTATTATATTTTGTTAATGATTAGAAGATATGATGTGAAATTTTTTGGTATATATTAATTATTGCTAGATTTGATATGATTGGAAGATATGATATTATTGATGTTTTTAGGTGTTTATAAAAGGTAATATGTTCAACTAAAAGTAAATGTGAAAAACACAATCGACTAATTACCGTAATTATATTATGTTATTATTTATTTTAGGTGTTTTAATAGTATAGATATTGTATATATTTTTCTTTATAATAAAGGTTAAATAAGTAATTTCACGATATACTAAGAAACATATACCAAAAAATAAGTTTCAAAATTTTTAATGTTTCGGCTAATGTTTTCTTATTATAAACAGCGTATACATATTTTTAATATATTTATTAATAATTGAAAAATATGATATTATATTAATCTATACATATACACAACATCTTCATATGCACCAATCTATGCAAATATGTAATCAAAACCATCAAAAACCCACTCGAAGTCAGACTTTTAATATATTAATGATTATAAGATTAGTTTTAAATTAAAAGGTAACGTGTTTTAATTTGGAAGAAAATATTAATAATTGGAAGATATGATACCATTGATGTTTTTAGGAGTTAATAAAAGGTAATATCTTCAATTAAAAGTAATTGCGAAAAAAGGAAATTGACTACTTACCAATAATTTATATTATGTTATTATTTATTTTAGAAGTTTTAATAGTATATATATCATATATTTTTTTTTATAATGAAGGGTAAATAAGTAAATTCACTTAGTACAAAAAAAACAGGTACCAAAACCTTCAATATTTCGGAATTTATATAAACTAGGTAACAAAGCCGCGCTACGCGCGGCACGAAAATATTTTTAAAAATTATACACATAACATTATTGTTTGTTAAATTTTATTATTTGAAAGTTAATATGATAAATTAAAAATTATGTGAAATGTAATTAAATTTGAATGTTTAAAAATTAAAGAGAAAAGAATTAGGTGAAAAAAAACATGTTTCAGTTAAATTCTTGAATATTAATAATAATAATAATAATTTCGAAGATATTGACGAACCTATTTTGTCATATAAAAAATGCTTTTGAAATCCAATATTGACAAACATTTGCAAAGTTTGACATTGAATAAGTAAAAATAACATTTGTGAATTTTTTCTATTGACGATGACATCATAAAAGACGTGATTGCTTAATTTGTTATTAAATTATTTGTTAGTAAAATTGGTTGTACGATGAAAAGAATTAGAATGTAAATGTGATGAGAGGTGTGATTGATTTCACTTGTCGATATATTTGATTTTATGATGAAAAAAGCAGAATTCAAATGCATATTGTAAGTCATGCTTCATGTTTTTTTGGAGTGATCCGACACCCATATCTCTACATTTAATTAATTTTTCAGAGCATTTAATAAGAACTGTTTTGTTTGTAACATTAAAATTAAATTCATGGTCACATCAAAGTGATACTCACATATTCTAATATTATTTTATTAAATTTAATAATAAATTTGTACATATAATTGTTTTTAAAGCCGATGCTGGTTTTATAACACCCTTACTTAATGCTCAAAAAGTGAGAATTTGTTTAAAATAGCAAAAATCAACTCCTTAAACACCTTTTACTTTTTTCCATGCCAAACTACAATGTCAACATAATTCCTATAATAAAAATTTGTAAATATTAAATATAACTAATTAACTATTTTAAACACCGTCTCCCATCTCCTAACATACATGCATGATTAATTGATTAGTAATGGTATAAGAATGTGTTTAATCAGAATAATAATTTTTCCAACACAAAGTAATCAAACAACGAATGGGTAATTTTTTTATTGATTTAATTGACGAAAAAAAGGGTCCACTTAATTCAATTTAATCGAGTTGGTCACACCCCGTGTATAATTTGTTCAGGTATAAATGTAAATTCTACGATATTACTTTTATTTAAATTGTGGATATTAATTGAAAAATATATATACTTATGTATCTTATCATGATTCTCACGATCATTGATTACGAATTTATCGAAAAGTTAAAATCGTCTATTAATTATTGTCAAAAAATTTGCATTGATTTTGAATAAGAATTAGAAATGACGATAAAATTTTTTTTTATTGTTTTACCTTAAAATAATGGTATTTTTATATAAAGCATTAATATTTTATAACAAAATAATTATAATAATAATAATAATGTTCTAATAAAATTGTTAAACTTTTAAATTAAATATGGAATAAAGTGTATTTAATATATATTTAATAGGTATACTTAATTATTAATTGAATGCAAGAAAATTGTTTTAATAAAAAATAAAAATGTGAAAATTCAAGAAAAATATTTTGAAGTTTCTAAGTGCAAGTCTCTCCAGTTTCCTGCTATTATAATAAATTTTTATATAAAAGTACTGTAATAGATAAATTAATTTCTATTATTCTTAAAAATTGATTGGTCTCTTATGAATTTTCTATTAAAAACTAATTTAAAAATAATTTACATGAATTATTAATTTGAAAAATATTTTCATTATATATATCTAAAATTTTGATAATCCTAAAAACATCACAAACATATAAAAATAAAAATTACAATATGAACGTAATATTTACAATCAAAAGTTACAAATATTGAATACAACTTAATAACATTTTTTAAAATCGACACCCCTCTCATAATATACATGTTCAATAATAGTTTAAGAATTTATTTAATTTGAATATTAATTTATTTTGACACAATATAATGAAACAACGGGCATATAATTTTTTTATCAATTTAATCTTCCGATAAAATGGTTAAGTTTGTTCAATTTAATTAGTTTGTCATAACTCATGTGTGCATGCGCATGATTTGTTTACAAATTTCAGATATTAAGTAAAGATCCATGTACTTCCATAATTTACTACGATTCCACAATCATTGATAATAAAGATTATTAAAGAAGTTGGTTAATAATATTTTTTAAAACCGATAGCCCTCTCATAATATACATATTCAATAATAGTATAAGAATTTGTTTAATTACAATAAAAAATTACTTCAACACAATATAACGAAACAATGGGTGGTATTTTTATATAAATCATTAATATTTTGGGTAAAAAGGACATTTTCACCACTGTACTATTTCCGTAATTGTAATTGCACTACTATACTACAAACGGACTACTGTACTAGCTTTAACGTTTTTAACAAATTCACCACTCCCGTCAGTCAAATGCCACAAAAACCAAGGGTGAAAATGTTAAAAACGTTAAAGTACAGTACTGAACTTGTTAAAAACGTTAAAGTACAGTAGTCCGTTTGTATTATAGTAATGCAATTGCAATTTCAGAAATAGTACAGTGGTAAAAATGTCCTTTTACCCTTAATATTTTATAACAAAATAATAAAAACAATAATGTTCTAATAAAATTGTTAAACTTTTATATTAAATATGAAATAAAGTGTATTTAATATATATTTAATAGGTATAATTAATTATTAATTAAATGCAAGAAAATTATTTTAATAAAAAATAAAATGTGAAAATTCAAGAAAAATATTTTGAAGCTTCTGAGTGCAAGTCTCTCCAGTTTCCTGTTATTATAATAAATTTTTATATAAAAGTACTGTAATAGATAAATTAATTTCTATTATTCTTAAAAATTGATTGGTCTCTTATGAATTTTCTATTAAAAATTAATTTAAAAATAATTTACATGAATTATTAATTGGAAAAATATTTTCATTATATATATCTAAAATTTTGATAATCTTAAAAACATCACAATCATATAAAAATAAAAATTACAATATGAACGTAATATTTACAATCAAAAGTTACAAATATTGAATACAACTCAAAAACGTTTTTTAAAACCGACACCACTCTCATAATATACATGTTCAATAATAGTTTAAGAATTTATTTAATTTTGAATATTAATTTATTTTGACACAATATAATGAAACAATGGGTATATAATTTTTTTATCAATTTAATCTTCCGATAAAATGATTGAGTTTGTTCAATTTAAGTAGTTTGGTCATAACTCATGTGTGTATCCGCATGATTTGTTTTCAAATTTCAGATATTAAGTAAAGATTCATGTACTTCCACAATTTACTACGATTCCACAATCATTAATAATAAAGATTATTTGAGAAGTTGGTTAATAAAGTTTTTTAAAACCGACAGCCCTCTCATAATGTACATATTCAATAATAGTATAAGAATTTGTTTAATTACAATAAAAAATTATTTCAACACAATATAACGAAATAATGGGTGTATAGTTTTTTTATCAATTTTATCTTCCGATAAATGAGTGGATTTGTTAAATTTAATCGATTTGATCATAACTCATGTATTATTTATTCATGTGCAAAATTGAAAATCTATCTGTACTGTTTGTATACAATTCCAGATATTAAATAAATATCTTGTACTTCCATATATAATTTATTACGATTTTCACAATTAATGATAATAAAAATTGCTTGAGAAGTTAAGGTCGTGTACCCTATAACAAAAGAAATTATAGTGATCTTGAATAGGGAATAAAAAATAACGCAATATAAACAATTGTTATTCGTCATTTTAACTAAAAATAAACATAACTATATATAATTAATATTTAATATATATTGAAAAAATAACTATAATGTTCAACTAAAGTTTGCTAATTTTTAAACAAATTAAATAGAGTAAATTTAATATATGTTTAATAGGTGTAATTAATGACTAATTAAAATGTCATTAATAGCTATTTAATCTAGGTAATAAAACCGCGCTACGCGCGGCACGAAAATATTTTTAAAAGTTATATATATAAAGTTATTGTTCGTTGAGTTTTAATATTTGAAAGTTTATATAATAAATTGAAACTTGTGTAAATGTAATTAAATAGATAAAAGAATTAGCAGAAAGAAAACATGTTTTAGTTAAACTCTTAAGTGTTAATAATAATATTTTCGAAAATATTGATGACATATATTTTGTTGCATACAAAATGCTTTTGAAATTCAATTGATAAATATTTGTAAAGTTTGATAATAGATAAGTAAAAGTAACACTTTTGAAATATTTTTGTTGTCGATGCCATTACGAAAGACGTGATTGCTTAGTTTGTTGATAATTTGTTTGTATGACGGAAAAACGAAGCAAAATGTAAATGTGATTAAAAGTATGATTGGCTTAACTTGTCGATAAATTTGGTTGTATGAAAAACAAAATAGAATTCAAATGCTAAGTCATGTTTCATATTATCAACATATTATCAACTTCAACAACTACATAAAGACCTCTTATTTTTTTTCTACCAAATTACAATGTCAACATAATTTTTGTAATAAAAATTTATAAATATTAAATAAAATGTTATTCAAAGCCGACGCCCATCTCAAAACATACATGCGCGATTAATTGATTAATAATAGTATAAAAATGTGTTTAGTTAGAATTTTAATTTATTCCAACATAATATATTGAAACAACGGATGTATAACTTTTTTATTAATTTAATCAGTAAAGAAAAAGGTTGGATTGATTCAATTTAATCGAGTTGATCACATCCCATGTGTAATTTTGTTCATGTGTAAAAGTAAATTATATAATATTACTTGTATTTTAAATTGTAGATTTTAATTGGAAAATTTATATACTTCCGTAACTTATCATGATTCTTACAGTCACTGATTATGAATTTATCGAAAAGTTAAAACCGTTTATTTATTATTGCCATTTTTTTAGTGATTTTGAATAAGGATTAGAAATGAACTATATAAATAATTCTATTTTATCATTTTAATTTGAAATAATTGTACTATAATATGGATAATTAATATTTTGTATTAATATAATAATTAAAATGTTCTAATAAACAAATAAAAATAATTTAAATATTTTATATAGATAATTATAATAATTATTGGCTAAACTTTTGTTTTAAGTATAAAATAAAGTATATTTAATATAACTTTAATAGGTACAATTAATGAATAATTATAATCATATTAAATGCAAGGAATTATTTAATAAAAAACAAAAATGTGAAAAATTAAGAAAGATATTTTGAAGTTTCAGAGTGAAAGCCTTTTCGATCTCCTGCTATTATAATTTATCCGCCCTTCGCGCGATTTATAAATTTTTACTTTAAAGTATTTAAAATTGATAAATTAATTTCTATTATTTTTAAAAATTGTTTGATCTTTTATGAATTTCCCTAAAAAATTGATTTAAACACAATTTACATGAATTATTAGATGGAAAAATACTCTCATTATATATCTAAAGTAGGGATAATCTTAAAAATATCACAAACATATAAAAATAAAAATTACAATACGAATGTAATCTTTACGATCAAAAGTTACAAATATTGAATATAACTCAATAATGTTTTCTAAAACCGACGCCCCTCTCGTAATATACATGTTCAATAATAGTGTAAGAATTTATTTAATTAGGATATTATTTTTATTTTGACACAATATAATGAAAAAATGGGTGTATAAATTTTTTATCGATTTACGATAAAATGGTTGGGTTTGTTTAGTTTAATTAGTTTGGTCATGACTCACGTGTAATTTATTCATGTTCAAAAGTAAAAATCTGTCTATTTGTATACAAATTTTATATATTAAGTATAGAACTGTGTACTTCCATAATTTATTACGACTTCTACAATCATTGATAATAAAGATTGCTTGAGAAGTTAAGGTTAATAACTTTTTTTTAAGCCGACACCCCTCTCATAATGTACATATCAATAATTGTATAAAAATTTATTTAATTAAAATATTAATTTATTTCGACACAATATGATGAAACAATGGGTGTATAGCTTTTTTATCAATTTTATCTTCCGATAAAATGCATGGGTTTGTTAAATTTAATCGATTGAACATAATCCATGTGTAATTTTTTCATGTGCAAAATTAAAAATTTGTATATGTTGTTTGAATACAAATTCTAGATATTAAGTACAGATCTTGTACTTCCATAATTTATTACGACTTTCATAATTATTGATAATAAAAATTGCTTGAGAAGTTAAAATCGATCCATGATCCACAATCATCTGAAAAGAAAGTACAATAGTGATCTTGAATATGGATATAAACAATTTTTAGTTATCATTTTACCTAAAAATAAACTTAACTATATATAATTAATATTTAATATTGAAATAAAAACTATAATGTTCAAATAAAATTTGCTAATTTTTAAACAAATTAAATAGAGTAAATTTAATATATGTTTAACAGGTGTAATTAATGGCTAATTAAAATATCCTTAACAGCTATTTAATGCAAGAAAATAATTTTAATAAAAAAAATCAAAAAAACGAAAATTCAAGAAAAATATCTTGAATTCTTCTGATGCATTTCCGATCTTCAGGCATTATAATATATATAGATATAGATATTTGAGAAGTTGGTTAATAATGTTTTTTAAAACCGATAGCCCTCTCATAATATATATATTCAATAATAGTATAAGAATTTGTTTAATTACAATAAAAAATTATTTCAACACAATATAACGAAACAATGGGTGTATAGCTTTTTTTATCAATTTTATCTTCCGATAAATGACTGGATTTGTTAAATTTAATCGATTTGATCATAACTCATGTATTATTTATTCATGTGCAAAATTGAAAATCTATCTGTACTGTTTGTATACAATTCCAGATATTAAATAAATATCTTGTACTTCAATAACTTATTACGATTTTCACAATTATTGATAATAAAAATTGCTTGAGAAGTTAAGGCCGTGTACCCTATAATCATCCGAAAAGAAATTACAGTGATCTTGAATAGGGAATAAAAAATAACATAATATAAACAATTGTTATTCGTCATTTTAACTAAAAATAAACATAACTATGTATAATTAATATTTAATATTGAAAAAATAACTATAATGTTCAACTAAAGTTTGCTAATTTTTAAACAAATTAAATAGAGTAAATTTAATATATGTTTAATAGGTGTAATTAATGATTAATTAAAATGTCATTAATAGCTATTTAATGCAAAAAAAGAATTTTAATAAAAAAAATAAAAAAAAAACGAAAAATAAAGAAAAATACCTTGAACTGTTCTGGTGCATTTCCGATCTCCAGGCATTATAATATACTAGGTAACAAACCGCGCTACGCGCGGTACGAAAATATTTTTAAAAATTATACATATAACATTATTCTTTGTTAAATTTTATTATTTGAAAGTTAATATGAAAAATTAAAAATTACGTGAAATGTAAATAAATTTGAATGTTTAAAAATAAAAGAGAAAAGAATTAGGTGAAAAAAACATGTTTCAGTTAAATTCTTAAATATTAATAACAATAATAATAATTTTGAAGATATTGACGAACCTATTTTGTCGCATAAAAAATGTTTTTAAAATCCAATATTGACAAACATTTGCAAAGTTTGACATTGAATAAGTAAAAATAACATTTGTGAATCTTTTCTATTGGGGTTAAAATTAAAAATAACGATTTTTTGGTTAAAGAAAATGAAAATAACATTTTTCGGGAGGGGGTGTTAAAAATACCCATTTGGATACGCATTTGGAATTTGGGTAACGTGGGTTACGCATTTTGGATTGGGGTAATAGGGATTACGCAAATTTCAGTTGGGTAATACATGTATTTTGGAACCTTAAATACGCCGATGGCTGTTGGGTAATATGGGATACGCATCTGTGTCTTGCGTATCAGGGGAAACGCATGACCATCCTGCGTCATGACGTCATTATCTTCTTTCCCGCAGACGAGAGCTCAGAGACGACGATCCATGACGATTCCGACGAGTTTTTTTCATTGACTCCGTTCGTCCGTATCCAGAACTTTCCCATAACATAGCCTATACCAATAGATTCGCAATCAAATTCTCTATAAATCTATACCACTCTTATTACACTTCTAATGCACAATCGAAAACGCCCAATTCGACACGAATTTTCCGATTAGTTTCTCCGATGACCTTCACACGCCCCCTGCGGGGCCAACTATCACTAACATAGATGGGGAGAAAGATGGAGTGATATCTGGCAATTGTTTTCATGTACTCAGCTTAGATGATGGTCGAGAGATGGCTTGGATCGATGAATAATGACGAGGGAGGCGATTTTTCGCCGGAAAAGACGACCGGCGTGTTCTGTGAGGATGACGTCGAATGATTTACACATAATACGCATAAGGAACATGCGTATCTGCAATACGCATTTGATAATTGGGTCACCAATCCGGTATTTTTCGCACACCCTTCCCCGTATTGGTATTCTTGTATTTTTCCGTCAAAAACTTGTCATTTTTAGCAATTTTTCTTTCTATTGTCGATGACATCATAAAAGACGTGATTGCTTAATTTGTTATTAAATTATTTGTTAGTAAAATTGATTGTACGATGAAAAGAATTAGAATGTAAATGTTATGAGAGGTGTGATTGATTTCACTTGTCGATATATTTGGTTTTATGACGAAAAAAGCAGAATTCAAATGCATATTGTAAGTCATGCTTCATGTTTTTTAGAGTGATCCGACACTCGTATCTCTACATTTAATTAATTTTTCAGAGCATTTTATAAGAACTGTTTTGTTTGTAACATTAAAATTAAATTCATGGACACGTCAAAGTGATACTCACATATTCTAATTTTCTTTCATTAAATTTTATAATAAATTTGTACTTATAATTGTTTTTAAAGCCGATGCTCGTTTTATAACACCCTTACTTAATGCTCAAAAAGTGAGAATTTGTTTAAAATAGCAAAAATCAACTCCTTAAACACCTTTTACTTTTTTCCATACCAAACTACAATGTCAACATAATTCCTATAACAAAAATTTGTAAATATTAAATATAACTAATCAACGATTTTAAACACCGTCTCCCATCTCATAACATAAATGCATGATTAATTGATTAGTAATAGTATAAGAATGTGTTTAATTAGAATATTAATTTTTCCAACACAAAATAATCAAACAACGAATGAGTAATTTTTTTATTGTTTTAATGACGAAAAAAAGGGTCCACTTGATTCAATTTAATGGAGTTGGTCACACCCCGTGTATAATTTGTTCAGGTATAAATGTAAATTCTACGATATTACTTTTATTTAAATTGTGGATGTTAGTCGAAAAATATATATACTTATGTATCTTATCATGATTCTCACGATCATTGATTACGAATTTATCGAAAAGTTAAAATCGTCTATTAATTATTGCGAAAAAATTTGCAATGATTTTGAATAAGGATTAGAAATGACGATAAAAATTATTTTATTTTATTGTTTTACCTTAAAATAATGGTATTTTTATATAAATCATTAATATTTTATAACAATAATAATAATAATAATAATAATGTTATAATAAAATTGTTAAACTTTTATATTAAATATGTAATAAAGTGTATTTAAAATATATTTAATAGGTATAATTAATTATTAATTAAATGCAAGAAAATCATTTTAATAAAAAGTAAAAATGTGAAAATTCAAGAAAAATATTTTGAAGCTTCTGAGTGCAAGTCTCTCCAGTTTCTTGCTATTATAATAAATTTTTATATAAAAATACTGTGATAGATAAATTAATTTCTATTTTTCTTAAAAATTGATCGGTCTCTTATGAATTTTCTATTAAAAATTAATTTCAAAATAATTTACATGAATTATTATTTGGAAAAATATTTTCATTTTATATATCTAAAATTTTGATAATTTTAAAAACATCACAAACATATAAAAATAAAAATTACAATATGAACGTAATATTTACAATCAAAAGTTACAAATATTGAATACAACTTAATAACGTTTTTTAAAACCGACACCCATCTCATAATATACATGTTCAATAATAGTTTAAGAATTTATTTAATTTGAATGCTAATTTATTTTGACACAATATAATGAAACAATGGGCATATAATTTTTTTATCAATTTAATCTTCCGATAAAATGGTTGAGTTTGTTCAATTTAATTAGTTTGGTCATAACTCATGTGTGTATGCGCATGATTTGTGGAAGTACATGGATCTTTATCCATGTACTTCCATAATTTACTACGATTCCACAATCATTAATAATAAAGATTATTTTAGAAGTTGGTTAATAATGTTTTTTAAAACCGACAGCCATCTCATAATATACATATTCAATAATTGTATAATAATTTGTTTAATTACAATAAAAAATTTATTTCAATACAATATAACGAAACAATGGTTGTATAGTTTTTTTATCAATTTTATCTTCCGATAAATGACTGGATTTGTTAAATTTAATCGATTTGATCATAACTCATGTATTATTTATTCATGTGCAAAATTGAAAATCTATCTGTACTGTTTGTATACAATTCCAGATATTAAATAATTATCTTGTACTTCCATAATTTATTACGATTTTCACAATTACTGATAATAAAAATTGCTTGAAAAGTTAAGGTCGTGTACCCTATAATCATCCGAAAAGAAATTATAGTGATCTTGAATAGGGAATAAAAAATAACGCAATATAAATAATTGTTATTCATCATTTTAACTAAAAATAAACATAACTATATATAATTAATATTTAATATTGAAAAAATAACTATAATTTTCAACTAAAGTTTGCTAATTTTTAAACAAATTAAATAGAGTATATTTAATATATGTTTAATAGGTGTAATCAATGATTAATTAAAATGTCATTAATAGCTATTTAATGCAAAAAAATAATTTTAATAAATAAATCAAAAAAATGAAAATTCAAGAAAAATACCTTGAACGCTTCTGGTAACTTTTCGATCTCCAGGCATTATAATATACTAGTTAATTTAGCCGCGCTTTGCGCGGTTAATAAATTTTTATTGTACTCTCATTATATATTAAAAAAATTTATAATATTAAAAATATCATAAATATTAAAAGTAGCAATTACAATATTAAATATAACTAAATAACGTTTTGAAAGCCGACACCCGTCTCATAACATACATGCTCAATAGTAGCATAAAAATTTATATAATTAGAAAATTTAATCATAGGAGTATGGCCTCAACTATTTTTTTTTTGCACAAAAATGACCCAAATATTTTTTTAAGCAGATGCTTGCATTCCGTCTAAATTAGTCTAAATATTTGTTGTTTATTTTTGGGCCATTTTGTGTTAAAAATACATTTTTCAGCCATCATGTTGTAATTAAATCATAAACTGGATACATTCATCTGTTTTTAAAAATAGTTAGGTCATCATATTGTCTATTTTTAAATTTGGACCATTTTTGTGCAAAAAAAAAAAAATTAAGCCCATCCTCCTACAATTAAATCTAATTAGAATAGTAATTTATTATGACATAATATAATGTAATAACATGTATATAACATTTTTATCAACTTAATCGGTCAATAAAATGGTTGAGTTTATTATGTAAAAAATAAAAATATGTCAATATTATTTTATACAATTCCAGATTTTAACTAAAAGATTATACTTCCATAATTTATAAAAATTTTCACAATTATTGATTAAAAATTGTTTGAGAAGTTAAGATCGTTTATCCTATAATCGTTTGAAAAAAGTTTTCAAAAATCTTCAACATGTAATAAAAAATGACGCAATGCGAACAAATTTAAGTCTTTAATTTACATGAAAAATAATCATAATTTTATACACATAATTAATATTCTAAATTTGAATAATAATGATAATGCTCAAATAAAGTTTGTCAATCTTTTCTATAAATAATATGAAGTAAATTTGTTATATATATATATATATATATATATATATATATATATATATGTGTGTGTGTGTGTGTGTATGTATTCATAAGTGTAGTTAATGATTATTAAGATGTCATTAATATGCCATTAAGATGCTATTTAATGCAAAAAAAGAATTTAATAAAAAATAAAAAAAGTGAGAATTTAAGAAAAATATTTTAAACGCTTCTGGTGCATTTTGGATCTCCTGCCATTATAATATATATAGATGTATAGACTTGTATAAAACTTTTTTTATCAAATATGAAATTTTTATCTGAAAATAAATAACTTATTTTAAATCTGACCAAACATTATTTAAATTCAAACGTAATTTTCACTTTAAGTTCAGTAGTATATTCGATTACAAGTATCATTTTTATCTGATTCAAAATGACGTAATATTATTAATCTACTTAGGCAAGTTGAGTAAACTTGTTTTTTTTTTTTTTTGTCAAGGTTAATTACCTAATGTTTTGATTTAGGAACATATGTACGTGTTATGATTCCATGCTACTCCCTCCGTCTCATAATATGTTTCCTGTTTTTTAAAACACGTTTGCTAATGCACATTTTTAATCGTTAATATCTTCAATTTCTTATTAGTATTAAATATAAAAACTTTACTGTATTAAAGTACTCATAAATACGAATCCAACAAGATCACTCATGATTATATTTTGTCTTATAAATTATGCATAAATTAGTAGTAAACTGCTTATAATGAATAGTGTAAAAAGTCAAAACGGGAAACACGTACTGCAACGGAGGGGTCCGGATGGGCTCCACAAGAGCATTTTTTTTGTATTAAAAACAACAGGGGACACAAAGGAGACACGGAGGAAGGGGACAGAGGATCCCGGCTCGCAACGGAGGGAGTATAATTTGGTCAACATTGTGCAATGTACCTTAATTATCCTGCACATACCGTACACTTATCATTTACCTTGAATAAAAGTAAAACTTAGACAAATGTAGTAGATGATGATGACGATCATAATAATAATCATAATAATAATAATAATAATAATACAAGTGGTTTTTAAAAAAATAATTTTTTATTACTTTTTCAAAAATACATTTTTTAATACATACATTTTTTTTGCACAAATATAGATTTCAATTTTTTTTGCAAAAATACGAAATTACGACCAAATGCAACTGGATGCAATTAAATAAATGTAACTCAAATCCAACCCAATATAACTTCAATTGGTTTATGTGTCAAACTCCTAAATTCATTCTTCAAAATAATATAAATAAATATTGTAGCTCTTAGTAAGTTATTACATTGGTTTATGTGTCAAACTCCAACAATTCTTTTTATAATAGCTCTTTATTTATAATTTATTCATAAATTAATCCTACTATAACCAAAAGTTGTGCAAGAATTGGAGAGGAGCGGGGCGGGGAGGGGAGGGGAGGGGAGGGGAGGGGAGGGGAGGGGAAGGGAGGGGATGGAGGGTGGAGGATTTTAATAATATTTATGTTTGGTTCAATTCTTGCACAAATTCTTGCACAAGAGGGGATTCATTTTTTGTTGGTACAAGAGGGGAGGGGAGGGTTTTATGAGTAAATTACATTTAAAACCTTCATATATGTAAAGAGATTAAGAGAATATAAATTAGAATCACACATGTAAGGGTATTTTTGTCCAATAAATGTTCCCCCTCCCCTCCCCTCCAAAAAAACCCCAAATTGGAGGGTGATAAAATTAAACAAAAACTCCCCTCCAATCCCCTTCTCCTCCCCTCCAATCCCCTTCCCAATTTTGAACCAAACATGATTTTACATTTCATATCCCTCCCCTCCCCTCCCCTCCCCTCCAACCAAACAGGGTTTAGTGTTTTTAAGAATCTCTTATATAATATTTTTACTCTTTCTCTTCATTTTTTGAGTTAAGAGCTTGAGTAAAGAGTCACTTCAAGATTCTAAGGAGGCTTACTTAAAACTAAAGTCAAAATCTTACTACTGACATTTTCTTTTATCTTCCTTGTTTTTTTGATTTCCGGGTTCGCTTTTAAGCGTTGTAAGCTAAAGTGATTGCAGAGTCTCGACAAAGATCCAGTTTTAGTGAGTTTAAAATAATTACTTACTTATGTTTCGTCAAAAAAAAAAAAATAATTACTTATGATTTAAAATTATTAAAAGTATAAGAGAAAAAGGAATCTAAAGTTAACTTTAGGAGGATTTCCTAAAGTTAATCATTAAAACTACTTAGTTTTTATCCATTTTTATCTTTTATTTAAAAGGGCCCCGCAGGGACATCAATAATTGTGCTTATGTGTCACTATTTTAATGGTTAACTTTAGAAAATTATCTAAAGTTAACTTTAGGATCCCTTTACTCAAAGTATAATTATAAGCTAATATTTATTTGAATAATTTGGTATTATGAATAATTTATGAGTCATTAAAATTTGAAATAAATATGAATTCGATAAATTGTTCATTTGAATAAAAATATTAATTTTTATCAAAAAAATTATTAAAATAAAAAAAAACGCTCAAAACCAACTTTCGATTTCAAACCGTATTTTTATCTTTAAATCAGTTTTTGACATTACACATTTCTTTAATTTAAAGTAAGAAATCACTTTAAGCCTCCTCAAAGCTAAGGGGCTGTTTGTTTCCACTTATCGTGGTTAACTTATGGCTTATAAGGCCATAAGTACTTATGAGGGGTGTTTGCCAAAATAAGTTTTAGCTCAACTTATAACTTATAAGGCCGTAAGTTGAATGTTAGGAAATCCTAACATTCAACTTATGCTTATAACTTATTTCTCGATATACGCAATATATAATATCATTCGAATCTTCAAAGCCATATATCTCTCGATCCATTCATTAGAAAATTGATATGTATATATCAAATTTCTCTATTCATCGAGATCTATCCATTGATATCCATTGTTATATATAAAAAACAAATATTTTGAAAATTATTAAAAAAGGTTAACTTATAAGTTCTGATTTACCCAAACAGTCTACTGATTATAAGTTCTGATTTACCAAACACTCTACTGACTTATAATCTCTGCTCCACTTATCACTTATATGACATAAGTGCTTATAAGTCATAAGTTACTTATTTTAAGATACCCCAAACACCCACTAAGTCAAACCGTCTGAAAAATACTTAAAGTTCTTTAGTTTTTCTGCTCGCCATTTAAGACCGGTTTTTTTTTGCGTACCATACTTACAACGGAAACAGAAAATCATCGTAAGTAATTACGATGTACGGAACTGAAATTCGTCGCAAGTTCGATGTTAGCAACAAACTTATGACGGAATTTTCGTCGTAAATTGATTTTTTAATTAAATTTAATTTCAAAATGAATTAATTTTATTGATGACAAAACGACATCGTTTTTGCTGAAAACTTACGATGGACTTTTCATCGTAAATTTTTTTATTATAATTAAATTTAATTGTAAAATGATTTATTTTTTACATCCATATAGTTGGATATATCTTATATATATCATTAAATTAAATATATATTGACATCCGTATAGTTGGATCATCAAGAAATATATTTACATGTACTTATCTTATTGCAAAAAAATGAAATTCTAGTATTTTTAGCTGGTTAATGATTAATATGCATATTTATGAATAAAAGTAAGATATTAAAATAAATATAATACCTTCAATTTAATAAATTTTTGCGGTACAGATTGTACTTGTTTATATTGCATATTTTTTATTTGGTCTAACAAAATTTGATGAATATCTTAAAAATGAAACATGATAATATTTTATTATAAACACATAAGAAATAATAAAATAAATCAAAATTCAAAAAAATGTTTTGTTAAAATAATATTTTGGAAATTATTAACACTTGAGAATTTGTAAAAAAAAAAAAAATAGCCACAAAATAGTCCTTCATTCGGATAAAGATAGAAGAATAATTTGAAAATTAAAAAGAACTAGCTTATAGCCCGTGCAAAGCACGAGTTACTTAAATTTTTTTGTTTTAATTTAATTATAATTTAGTATATATATAATATTATAAATATTACTTTTAATATGTTGGGAGAATTCAAATTTTAGACCTATGTATATAATTAATTTTTAGTATTAAATCTAAATTAATATGTTGTTGGTGGGAATGGAACCTTCAACCTTTCTATATAACATAATCTAAGTATTAATTTTATATTAAAATGTTGTTGGTGGGATTTGAAACTTAGACCTCAACTTTTAGTATTGTTGTATCTAACGGTCATGATCTATTTGAGTTGAATATAATTAATTTTTAGTATTAAATCTAAATTAATATGCTGTTGGTGGAAATCGAACCTTCAACCTTTCTATATAACATAATCTAAGTATTAATTTTATATTAAAATGTGGTGGGATTCGAACCTTAGATCTCTAACTTTTACTTTTGTTGTATCTAACAATCATGATCTATTTGTCCTTGTGAATGGGGGATAATAAAAAATACGGGTAACCAAACTACAAATTATACCCCTTTCGCTTATTATAATATAGTATAGATGAATAAAGGAAGTCGCGAGTTCATATATATAAAAAAAAAAAAAGAAAAAAAAAAGGAAGTCGCGAGTGAAAGCAAGGCATGTGGCATCTCTACGCAGGACTGGGGACACATAATTGAAAATATACACCAAGTCCAACAAGCTCCTAAAGCAGCTCTTAAAGTTAAAAATTGAGGAAAATTATGAAAAGTGAGCTCCAACAGCCTCCTAAATCAGCTCTTAAATTTTAAGAGCCGGTTGATGATCCTCTCTACATGTAGAGACTCTCTCTCCTCTCCTCTCCTCTCCTCTCCCTACTATATTTTTTTATTAATATATATGTGTGTATAGCAGCTGGACCTCTCCCTCATTTTCTATCATCTGCCGTGACTTGAAGTCACGGTAGACCAACTTGTAAACATGATGCACATTATTACTTATAAACATTTGTTCGTGCACATTTGTTCTTAAATGTGCATGTCACTAAGATTAAGATTATAGAGTGGAGGATGAACAAAAACACATTGACTGCAAAAACAAGTAGAAATCGTAAGTTGAAGAAAGTAGAAAAGCACCGTAACTTGAAGTTACGGGTGTGTAAAATAAAAACTATTCCACCCGTAACTTCAAGTTACGGGAGTCACTGACTCCAATTTTTATTTTATACTTAAGTCCAACAATCTCCTGATGGGAAATCTTCACTATCAACAAAGAAGGATTATAAGAGTGTTTCTCTAGCTAAAACTAGAGCATACACCACCAAGATTCACACAAAGTATGATAGTCTCAAACAAAACTAATACCTCTGATGTTGATAGAACACTCCAAAAACACCCCTAACTTGAAGTCACGGGTTGTTAAACAAAACTCACCCAATAAACACCATAACTTGAAGTTATGGTGTAAACAAAACTCACAACATGATCATTAAAAAGAACTTTGCTTTCGGTTATATCACTCAAAACATAACCCCATATGATCACATCCACATTGTTGGTAAGCTGAGTGATGCTTGTACCATTCTCCTATGCAAATTCCAAATGTATGCTCTCTTTATTTTGTTACAAATGCAGTGATTTCAAGTCACAGTGAATGTCTCCCACACTACCTGGTTGTAACCAAAGCTCAGGTTTCAAGGGGAGGGAATAACAAGATTACAAGAGCTTGATTTTTTAATGAATGGATCGAATTATAGAAAAAAATTATCAATACTGATATAAATTAAAACTCGAATGTAGTACCTTAGTAAAAAAATGAATAAGGAGTAAGTTGAGGAGTATTGTTGGAGAAAAAGCTTAATTTTATGTCCTAAATAGTTAAGAGCAAATTTAATAATATTATTAGTAGGGAAAATGGAAGGAGGCTGTTGGAGTTGCTCTAAGGTACCCAATCGCTAAGTAAATAATTATACTTACTTCGTCATTTTCATTGTCCATTTTCTTAATTTTAATAATTTATTAATTAATTATACTTTAATAAATTATTTGAGTGGTAAAAAATAATAACAATATCAGTGTAATAAAGGATTACAGGACCTAACTTACAAGTGGGTAACTAAACTAAAAAAAAATTGCATTCATCTAATTACATTAATAAAAAATTGCAACTGAATGATTGAATTCATAACAACTTGCACGTCCGTTAAATGTTACTCCCTCCGTCGCTCATGGTTGTTTACATGGGGATGGACACGGAGACCAAGAAAATATATAAAAAATGAGTAAAATTAGATGAAAAATGGATAAAATGGTGGGACCTATTAATATTTAATTATAGATTTGAGATAGTGGAGGAAAGTAGTGGGTGTAATAGTATTTTTTATTGTTAAATATATGATATAGTGGGTGTAATATTGGAAGAAACTTACTATTTTTAAAATGTAAAAAAATGAGAAAGACACCCCAAAATAATAAGCATAAAAAAATGAAAGGGAAAGAGAGAATATTGATTTTTAATCGAAGTCCGTTAAAACTTTCATATCACCTATCAAATCACTGACATAGCAGTTTCCATGTTAAAAACTAACAAATCGATTTCAAGTTTTCAACTCTTCCAATAGAAAACTAGCTATCCAAACCCGAAATAAAAATTCATCCACAACCTTCTTTATTTCTTCCTACACTTCTGACTTCTTCTTCTTCCTTACCCAAATATCGAATCCATAATAAATTTACTTAAATCAGTAAGAGTTGAAATTAAGAGTTTGTTTTTAAGTAAATGCATTTGTATAAAATTATTAAGAGCAGTGCTAGAGGTACCAAATTGGGTATCAAAATTTGCCACCAAATGACATGGCATTAAATATTTGGCTTTTTGGGATGTTTTAATTGGTTGGCCCTGGCGGGCCCAATATAATTATAACCAATCACAATAATGACAAGTCATTTGGTAACAATTTTTGGTACCTAATTTGGTACCTCTAGCATTTTTCAATTATTAATACACCATTTACCTACACTATTTTATAAATATATATACACAATGTACACACAATTTGAATATATATATATTTATCAAACCCATCATCAACCCGCAAATAACATATAAACCTTACCACAATTACAAAACACGCATCATTCTAAATCCCATCAAATTAGCATTCTTAGAGTAATTCCAACAGTTCCTTAATATTCCAAAAAAAATATTAAAATAATGGTTTTTAGTGATTTTAGAACCTTATTTCGTATATCAACTCCAACAACATTTCCTATATTCATTCCTTATTATTATTATAATGATAAATTTGAAACTAATTAGAGAATAAGATATATATATATAGGATATATATATATAGGCTAGTGGTCAAATAGAAACCAATCTTAGAATAGAAACTAGAAACCAACACTAAATAAATAATATTTCATTTACTCTAATGGCCCCGCCAGGGGCATCTTCACAAAAAGTGTTTAAAATTATTGGCTCCATCAAGCAAAAAAAAAAAAATTACTGTTCACGCTGACGTCACTGCCACGTCAGCAGTGAACAGTTTTTTTTTTTTTTTTTTTTTTGCTGGATGGAGCCAAGAATATTATGAACTTTTTGTATTGGGGTACCCCTAATTTGGTCATTAGATTAGCTTGAAATATTTAATTTATGCTTAGTTTCTAGTTTCTATTAGAACAAGACCCTATATATATATACGTACGTATAGGAGGATAAATCACGAAAATACACGGATTAACCATATAATAACGGATGGATAATTATGGAAGGCTGGATAAACGGGCACTGCAGGTCTGTTACGAGGGATATGGCAGAAGAAAGTGGAGGATAATTATTAAGAACTACATGAGGACTTGATCTCTTATATATATAAGAGTATGTAGGCACTTTGCAAGGGTTGGACACACATGTACACACCTCTAACACTTGCTCCTAGTTGTGAACACTAGATTGAATAGGCTATATTCGATCATCATAGCTTGGAGTACCTTGCAAACTCAGTCCATATAATCACTCTTCTCCATTTCGGATTAGGGTTCATGAGATTAGGGTTTTGGAGTTGTAATTCGATTTCTTTAATAAAGATTCTTGGGTTATTTCGGTTAATTATTGTAATTCTCTTGTTGAAGTGTTGTACCATTTTTCCCTCATAACATTTGTGACGCTAGAAGGAGGGCAGGTTTTATCTCTTGAGGGAAGAGATGTCTCGTAAATCTGATGATGATTATACACCGGAAGATGGACGAAGTGGTGATGATGGGGAGCGTGGCGAGGAGAGGACAAACCAGGAGTTGAGAGACAAGATTAAGAAGATGGAGAAGAAAATCATTACTTTGGATAAGAAATCTGAAAAGCTGAAGAAATGGAAGCAAAAGCATGGTTCCATGGATCGAAAGGCGAAGAAAAAGGTGGTTACACCTGTTCGGTTAAATGTTGACAGTGATGAGGGGTCGAAAAAAGAAGCCTCACAGAAGGGATTTTCTGATGTGGAGACTGACCAAACAGATCCAGACTGGAATGAAGGAGAATAAGAGGTGCGACAGCCACGGGGTTCACCCACCCGTAGCCTGAGTGTCTTTGACAGATTGGGTAACAAGGTGGACGTCAAAGATTTACGTCACAAACTTGATGGGAAGAAGGAAAGACAGACCAGGAAAGCTCCAGAGGCGAAGTTGCAAGGGTCTCAAAGTTACAAAAAGGATAAATCTGTTTCTAAGTCTAGTAGACTATCTAAAGGGGGTGAAGCTGAGCGAAGCTGTAGCTCTCGGCATAACCCCAAGAACAATGATGATGGCCATGATTTAGCTGAGAATTCTAGTGATGGTGACAACAAATTCACAGACGAGGAGAATGAACACTACAAGGTAAAGGATCTGCGTGAGGCATTAAAGAAGCTAAAGGTGGAAAAACAGTCGCTGGAAGGCTTGACAGTGGCCTCACCCTTTACCAAGAAGGTGAGGGATTCACCACTCTCACCAAAATACAGGGGGGTGGGGGACCTAAAATTCAGTGGGACCACTGATCCAGTGGAATACCTTAGTCGATTTGATATGGAAATGGAAGTATACCAGGTGAAAGACCTAACAAAGTGTCGTTTATTGGCTGCAACACTAAGGAACAGTGCTCATCAGTGGTTCAAGAGGCTACGACCAAACTCTATCCAATCTTGGAGGCAAATGAGTGAAATGTTCGTAACTCAATTTCGGGCTTCGGTTGCATTCGCACCCCCAGCCAACACCCTAGCGAACATCAAGCAGGACAGGAATGAAACCCTCACTGAATATTTCAAACGGTTTAATGCAGAGGTCCCTAAGGTGAGGAAGACCACAGATGAAACCTATAAGAATTTTCTGATTGCGGGCGTACGCCCAGTCACCGATTTTTGGAAAGAGCTACAAGAGGCGGAGCCCAAAACTTTGGCAGACTTCTACGCCAAGGTAGAAACTCACAAGGTAATTGAAGAATCAATGGCTAAACTCGAGAAGAGTCAAAGTTCAAGGGAATGGAGCAGGAGTAAGAGACGTAGGTCATACAGCCCGAAAGATAGAGGGTACCACAAACGAACCTCCTATGGTGGAAGCTCCTCTACCAGAAGCACCCATCGCGATGAAAAGACGGCCCCTATAACTGTGAATGCAACTAACACAGGAAGGACAGTAAACTACAAATATCCTACTCGGAAGGATACTCAGGGTTCAGGCAGGTACGCTGAGTACACCCCGCTCACGACTTCCATTAAGCAGGTGTATGAAGTAAAGAACAAGGCGGGAATGTTCAGAAAACCAACAAGAAATGGGCCTCCGGGAAATAAAAATGAAGGACGATATTGTGCTTTTCATGATACCAATGGACACGAAACGGTGGAATGCCGTCATCTGAAGGACCACATTGAAGATCTTATAAGAAAGGGTTACCTCACTGAGTTCGTGGCTCCAGAAGCTAAAGGGGACAAGAATGACAGAATTAACAAAGAGACTGAAAAGGTGAATCCTCAACGCCTTACAAGAGCCAACAGTATCCGCACTAAAATTGGTGGACCTTACATCGGGGGTATAAGCAGGAACACCCAGAAAAATTATGCCCGGGAAGCAAGGGGCGTACCCCTCATGAATGTGTACAACTTGTCTGAAAGGCCACCCAAGCTCTTTAAGGGTGAGGTAGTCGACATAACGTTCACCGAGGAGGATGCCAGGCACGTGCACCACCCACATAACGATGCTTTGGTAATTAAGGCTACGATCGGAGGCTTGAACGTACACCGAGTATTGGTGGATAACGGAAGCTCGGTAAATATCTTGGCGTATAGCACTTACCAGAAAATGGGGTTACTTGACAAGGAAATGGCTCCTTCTTATAATGAATTATACGGATTTACTAGAAACCCTGTACAGATTGTGGGACGGGTAAAACTCCCTATCACTTTGGGAGAGGAACCCCGGTTTGCTACTCAGGTGGTAGAGTTCATGGTGGTAAATGAAGATATTTCTTATAATGGGATACTTGGAAGGCCGTTGTTAAAAGACATGCTGTGGTGACGTCCATTTACCACTTGTAAATGAAATTCCCAACTCCCGGAAGAATTGGGTGTGTTCAAGGATGTCAATCAGATTCAAGGGAGTGCTATAGCAAAGTCCTGCATACAGCTGAACAAGCTTGTAAGCACCTATTGTTGGTGGATGGGGGTACGTCAGAGCAATGCTATCGTTACCTGGACCCCGGTGTAAGGAAGGGAGATGAATCCTTACGTCGAAAGGA
This sequence comes from Kitagawia praeruptora, assembly GCA_037693485.1. Taxonomy (NCBI): domain Eukaryota; kingdom Viridiplantae; phylum Streptophyta; class Magnoliopsida; order Apiales; family Apiaceae; genus Kitagawia; species Kitagawia praeruptora. Next base: position 102,906,873 of record CM075354.1, on the reverse strand, counting down.
GACAAGACCAGAAAGAGACATATGTAATGTTATCATGATTGTACAACATCCAGGCGAGGAGCCCTATACAGATGTTGCACCTTTTCGGGGGGTAGGTACCCCTAACGGGATACAAATGCTGGAAGCTCCGAAATTTCAAAATTCCAAGGTTGAAGAGCCATTGATTGAAGGCATAGTTGAAGAAGTTCATGATAGTGATTTTGAAAGTTTGGATAATGAAAGCGATCTAAAGGAATCATTGAAGTCCGATGGTTAGTTGGTGGAACCCCATCAGGATGCAAAACAGGTGAACCCAGTGGAAATTGATCTTGATCCACGAAGGCCCGAAACAAAGGAAAAGACTGGGGCGGCTGAAGACACCTTATCTATCCTGGTGGATGCAGCTGATCCTACTAAGGAATTGAAGGTTGGCAAATAGTTGAACCCTGAAGTCAAGGAAGCATTGGTTGCATTTTTAAGAAACAACTTAGACGTATTTGCATGGAGCCATGAGGACATGGTGGGAATAGACCCAAGGGTGATGTGTCATCATTTGAACATTGATCCAGACATGAAGGCTGTAAGACAGAAAAGGAGATCAATAAGTGGGGAAAGAGCCGTTGCCCTGAAAGAAGAGGTAGATAGATTGTTGAAAGCCAAGCTAGTAAAGGAATCATTCAACCCCATGTGGTTGGCAAATCCGGTCTTGGTAAAGAAACCCAATGGCAAATGGCGTACGTGCGTTGACTTCACTGACTTGAATAAAGCATGCCCCAAGGATAGCTTTTCGCTCCCGCGTATTGATCAACTAGTCGATGCTACGGCTGGTCATGCCTTGCTAAGTTTATGGATGCATATTCAGGTTACAATCAAATTTCGATGTATGAACCCGATCAGGAGCATACTTCCTTCATCACAGACAGAGGGCTCTACTGTTACATCGGGATGCCTTTCGGGCTGCTGAACGCCGGAGCAACCTACCAAAGGCTGGTCAACAAGATGTTTAAGGACCAGATTGGAAAAACTATGGAAGTATATGTGGACGATATGCTGGAAAAATCCAAGGTAGCAGGCGACCATGTTGCTCACCTCACTGAAATGTTTGGCATCCTAAGGAAATATAGGATGAAGTTGAACCCCCAAAAATGTGTATTTGGGGTGGAGTCTGGAAAATTCTTGGGCTTCATTGTGAATCATCGAGGAATCGAAGCCAATCCTGTAAAAATAAAGGCACTGGTTGAAATGAGATCCCCCTGAAGTGTGAAAGAGGTCCAAAGCCTTACTGGACGAGTGGCAGCCTTGAACAGGTTTATCTCTAAGTCCTCTGACAGATGTCGAGAATTCTTTGCAGCTATTAAGAAGAGAAAAGGCTTTGAGTGGACACCTGAATGTGAAGCTGCCTTCACTAAATTGAAGGAACAATTGGGAAGCCCCCCATTGCTAGCGAAGCCGATAGAGGGTGAAACCTTGATTTTGTATTTGGCGGTTTCTGAGCACTCTATTAGTTCCGTTTTGGTTCGTGAGGAAGATCAAACCCAGTACCCTGTGTATTACGTGAGCAAGAGGCTTCTGGATGCTGAAACCAGATACACAAACATGGAGAAGCTAGCCTACGCGTTGATTCTGGCATCAAGAAAGTTAAGGCCATACTTCCAGGCGCACACGATAGAGGTACGAACCTCATTCCCACTAAGGCAGGTCTTGCACAAACCTGAAGCCTCAGGAAGGTTGATGAAATGGGATGTGGAGTTGGGCCAATTTGATGTTGAATTCAAGCCAAGAACAGCTATCAAAGGCCAAGCACTTGCTGATTTCTTATCAGAGTTTCCACCATCCTTTGAGGTTCAAGTTAAGGAGACGGTGATGGAACCCCCGGTGAAGGAAGCCCCAACAGAAAATTGTGCACCATGGTGGACCCTATATGTAGATGGAGCCGTGAATGGAAATAGGGCAGGTGCTGGCATAGTCCTGATAAGCCCTGAAGGCCACAAACTGCAAAGTTCAATTCATTTTACATTCAAGGCTACAAACAACGATGCCAAATATGAAGCCCTGATTGCGGGTTTGAAGCTGGCACTTGAAATGAAAGTGGCGAATATGACTGTGTATAGTGACTCCATGTTGGTAGTGGGACATACCAAAAGCAACTTTTAAGCTAGGGGTCCACGCACTGATTTGTACATGAGGTATATATGCTCAGGAGCTGATGAGCAAATTTGGGGAAATAAATCTTGTGCAAATTCCAAGGATAGAAAACTCAAGTGCAGATGCCTTAGCAAAAATGGGTTCTAATAGGGAAGCGACTATGCTAGGGGTGATACCATTGGAGATACAACAACAACCTAGCATTCCAAGGTTCGATTGTACGGATATAGAGGTTCAAGTGGAAGACACATGGATTACTCCCATCCTGGAATACATAACAAAAGGGGTTCTGCCAGCTGAAAAGGATGAAGCCCGGAGAATGAAGTATAAGGCTACGCGTTATGCCCTTTATGATGGAAAGCTGTACAAGAGGGGTTTCAACAAACCGCTTCTACGATGTATAGCAGGCAGTGAATGTGAATATATTATGCGGGAGGTGCATGAGGGCATATGTGGAAACCACTCTGGAGGAACCTCATTGGCCCACAAGATACTTCGACAGGGGTACTACTGGCCAGCCCTACAACAGGATGCACACAAATTCTCAAAGGCATGTGATCGGTGCCAAAGGTATGCCAACTCAAATAGGAATCCTGCTGTGCCATTAAAGCCACTATCTAGCCCATGGCCTTTTGCTGTTTGGGGAATTGATTTGATTGGAGAACTTCCTAAGGGGAGGGGAGGAGTAAAGTATGCCGTTGTAGCAGTGGATTATTTTACAAAGTGGGCGGAAGCTGAACCCCTGGCTACGATCACCGCAGCCAAGTTAAAGGAGTTCGTATTTCGATCAATCATATGCTGGTATGGGATTCCCTATAAGTTGATATCTAACAATGGCAAGCAATTTGATAGCAAGGAAATGAGGTGTTTATGTGAAGACCTCGGAATTGTTAAGGGCTTCTCTGTAGTCTGCCACCCCCAAAGCAACGGTCAGACGGAAGCCATCAATAAAATCATTAAACATACCCTAAAGGCAAATCTGGAAGATAAGAAGGGCTGCTGGCCAGAGGAGCTTCCCATGGTGTTATGGTCTTACAACACAACACCTAGGACTACAACTGGCGAATCCCCATTTACATTAACTTATGGGTGCGAAGCTATGGTACCTATGGAGATTGGTGCTGGTTCATTTAGGAGGGATAACTTTGATCCCATGGAAAATGAAATTAATCATCATTTGTACTTGGATTTGGTGGAAGAGGTTCGTACAACCTCTCAGTTGAAGCTTGTAGCCTATCAACAAAGGACTCGCAAGTACTTTGATGGCAAGGTTCGAGCACGACCTTTAAAGGTTGGTGATCTGGTTTTAAGGAAGATGATGCCTAACATGAGGACTCCAGGATATGGGTCCTTTGAGGCAAATTGGGAAGGCCCATATGTGATCAAATCGGTCTTATGGGAAGGAACTTATCATTTGGAGGATTTGGACGGGAAGTTAATCCCGAGGGCGTGGAATGCCGAACACCTTAAGAAATATTACCAGTAGTTGAACCCAGGTAACATTTCTTGTAGACCTCTTTCAGGTGTAGGAAAATAAAAGTGGCTTATTAGTTGTAGCTGTCATGATATTAGGATCAGTCGGCTAGGAATTTCCCTTTTCATGTTAATAAAGTGCTCAGGGGGTTGTGAATGTACGCCTGCCTATTGAACACCAATTATGATTTGATTTAATGGAATTGAAATCAACTTGTCTTTCTTTTATCTCTGTTTTTGTGCATAAAAATGTATGGATTTATGTAGATGGATGCATGCTATGTGTAACCTGCTTTATTTATGTTTAAAAAAAAAAAAGGATACAATTGTCGAACCTAGTTCTTCATTATAAGTCTAATTACATTAAAGAACTCGGGGGGTAGTAGGTATACACCGATTAATGGAAAGGTAACTTGGCTTAAAAATGGATAAATTTTAAAGCAAAAAATTATGTAATGGATGGAAGCATATGGATTATATGTTTATGGATGGAAGCATATGGATTATATGTTTATGGATGGAAGCATATGGATTATATGTTTATGGATGGAAAACATATGGAATGTATGTTAATGGATTACACGGGTTGTATAAATACGAATTATATGGGTACATGGAGAGAAGTGTACGTGGATTATGTGCGCACGGATTGGAACATGTATGGCCTATGCATGGAAGGGGGTGGAACCCCAGGGCAGGAAGGCTCTAGGGAAACTAGGGCCATGAGGTTCCCTTATAAGGAAGGTTCAATCGTTCGAACCCTGAATTACCGTGCACTACACCATAAATTGGTTATTGCAACCAGACTTGTTAAAAACCGTTGCTATTTCTTGACAAGTTTTCACAAAATTAGACATATTGTAATGCTTTTCAAAACCGTTACAATTGAAGTGAAAAACCGTTACATATTGTAAAATTTGCTATCTATTGCAATGGTTTTTTAAGGCGTTGCTATAAGGCGTTGCTGTAGACATCACTATTGGGCCTCAAAATTGGCGGGCTTCTTAAAATCTGATGAAAAAATGAGCGGGCTTCTGAAAATTTGTTTTGCCCGGCTTCTGAAAAATAATAAAACAAATGAAAATAAGAAAGAGGCAATCTCAAACACTTTGTCGACAACCTCTCTGTTTCTCTAGTACTCGCTCGACGCGAGCTCTCTCTCTCTCTCTCTCTCTCAAACACGAATTGAAGAACATATCGAAGACTTGGTGTTTGAAAACTTTCAAACTCTCAACTTGGTGTTTGAACCCTGATTAATTTTGGGTTTTTTTTTTGTTTTTATAAGAGTACTAATTTGGGTGTGGATTTTATTGTGAATACTGTGTTTTTATGTGAAAATGTTGTGCTTTTATGTGAAAATATTGGATTGGTTTAGTTGTGTGTTTATGTACAGTTCTTCATCTGGACAATTAGGTCATCTGTTCTTCATCTCTCTGTTGCTTCGATTCAATTTGTAAGTATCTCTTTCCAATTGGGGTTTTTATTTAGCGTTTTTAATTTGGGCCATCTGTTCTTCACTTGCTGGGTTTGATTTGTTTGACCAATTAAGCTAATTCATATGGATTTAAGAAGGTTTTTATTGTGAATATACCATTCCATTTTATTCGTATTTGAATTGAATCGTATTTTTTACAAGTAATTTAAATGGTTGAGAGGGATACAAGGGTTTAAGTAATTGAGTTGTGTATTTTTGTTCATTATTCTTACAACCTGGGCAATTCTCGTAGTAGTAGTTGTTTTGGGCAAGTAATGTAGTACCTATAAGTGCTTGATGTTAAATATATTAATTTTAATCCAAAACAGAGCAGAGTGCCAACAGGATTAAAAATAGGCCTCAAGCTAATTGTAAGGATAAATCTTTTTGATGTAGGACAAAATGTTATTTGAGCACCAAATTTCATCAGGGCATGAAAAGATTCGAACCTCACTTGTATTTGTCACTTTCGTTATCTAAAATGGCCTGATACATGTATGATAATCGTTTGTGTTGCCAACATTCCGAGAATTGCTTGAAGGCCACTTGTCCATGACTGATATATCATGTACCAAAGGCATCTACATGTCAGCTTAAAATATCTTTGCTTTGCCAAAAATTTATTGTTGTCAGCTGACTAGGATTGTCACAACACATCAATTAGTTTGCAGAGTTCTTGAAGAAAGAATCACTTGTATATATAAGAGTGTTCCGACATATCGTGTGTTCTACAATTTAACCTCTGCTGCTAGGCATGCCAACTGCCCAGGGACTTAGTGTGTAATTGAAATATGATTTTCAGGATTTTGTTTGTATTTCTTACAATTACCTCTTCGGTAATTTAAAGTAGTTTCACATAGACCTCATTATCACATAGATTCAAGATTTCAAAATTTATATAGAACAGTAATATTATCAAACCTTAAGATATATTGATGTTTAATTACATGAGTTTCTGAGTTATGACGACATAGATTTTGAATATTTTTTAGACCTGCAAATCAAATCAATTAATTCTCCCAGGACTTCGTGATTTCTGAATGCTATTTTGATAATGCAGGGTCATCACCACTGGTAGCACAACAGCAACATGAAAGATAATGCAAATTTATTACCAAGCAGGCAACCAGTCCTTTCCGTTAATATAATCTATTGAAAGGAAGGATTCAGCTTCTTTATCACTTAGTTGTTTAGACCATTTGGCCCTCTTATTCGTTGTTGCACCTGGTCCATGACACTTGTACTCTACCTGGAATAAGTTTATTAATATGCTTACTCTACCAAGATAATGCACCTGGTCTTCTCTATTTCTTATATATATGTTTTTAATGGTTTTCTCTCTTAGGAGCCAGCTCCTAGACCAAATTCCAGAATCCGTCCTGCTCATCCAAATGCTGATCCAAAGTCAAGTAATACTGCATTGCGACTCTGATTACGATTGTAGATGTTCCCAAAATTTTATGTACTTGCTTCTCTTTTAATGTGTTAACTGCCGGAAAAATCTCTCATCACATAACATATTTAATAGTAATTGATAAATTGTAAAATACCTACAATTGATTATGCTCCTGGAGCAGAAGTTCAAAATTATTGTAATCACAACATAGTAATGTCCTACATGTTACAGTTCCATCATGCTTTAGTGAAAGTAAATCTTTATTTTCATTATCATGTTTGATGCATTTTCGTATCCTCCTTTTTCTTGTAGGCTTACCTAGGTCTAAAAGTTTCTGTTTGGTTCAGGTTGCTTGCACAATCAAATTTGGCTAAATGTCTTCTCTTTTCAGGTGTAAATGAAGCATGGCAATCAGGTTTGTCTTTTATTGATCTTGCTCGTAGAGGTAGCCATGGACAAGATATAAGTCCAGCAGTGAATGATGTAGTTCAGAGCAAAGATGATATGGTAAGATCTATAATCGATTTATTCTTGCCACAGTTTTTTCAATGAGATTGTGGAAGATTTTTCCTTTAGGGAGCCCAAAGTTCGCAAGTAGCTATGCTTTTATTTTGCAGTTGCCAAGCTCTACTTTATTGGCAATGTCAGGTGGATCATCTGGACAAGATGGTGCCTCTAGTAGCGGTGAAGCATTTACAACTGGGAACGAGTTGGATCCATTTCGTTCCATCACTTTGTATGTTTAATGTTTAAACAACATATGATTAATGCTGTGGTATAAATCTCATTGCATGTTACTATCATATCAGCATATGCACCTAAGTTTCTTGATTATTGTTCAACCTTTTTAATCGAGTATTTTTGTCCTTTTTTGTACCAGTAATCTCAGTTATGGACATAATTTTTGTTGCAACTGCGGAGCACCTTCAATTAATCTGCAACATTGTCCCAACTCCCAAATAGTTGCTTTACCTTCTCAGTGTAGCACTCAACTTACATATCAAGTGGATATAGATGTTGCCATTAGATATTCCTAATTCATACTTCAAAATGTGGGGCATTGCACCTATGTACATCTTAACAACTGTTTTACAGGAATTTTCATTATTTCAAATAGCTGTTAAGGGTGTTGACTGATATTGCAAGTAATGTATTTCCTTTGACATGTTACCATGAATCGGTCACAAAGGATTATCAAAACTTCAAGTTTCAATAGCCATACCAGCAAGCAATGTACTATTGTTCATTAATACTACAGGATCAGACATGACCGTGGAGTGATCAGCTTGAAGCTCTTCCCCATCTTGAAGCTCTTCCATTCCTACGGACACCGAAACTTGGAAGAAGAAGGGGCCAGGCTCCCGGTGGAGCAGAAAACATCTGTTCTAAATCATCAGGAGATGATCAGCTAATTAAGCAAGAGGAACATGAAGTTGGAGATGTCTAAGCTTTTAGTGAATGTATAAACTAGAATTATACTTCTATGTCGTCGTTTATGATAATGTTGTTCGAATAGTTTTGGTACTATTTTTGGGTAGTTCATATTGATGTACTCTTTTGGATTAGTGTGTATGAAATACCATGTTAATGGTGGATTTCTATAAGAACAAATGGGTCATGTCCATTTTTTTAAAAGAAAAGCATTGCTATTGCCTCATAATGTGTTGCCATTTATTGTTAATTCCTTACTAAAAGCACTGCTATTGCCTCATAATGTGTTGCCATTTATTGTTAATTCCTTACTAAAAGCATTGCTATTAAACAGAAATATGTTGCCATTACCACCTTAAACGTTGCAATAAATATCCAAAACAGGGTTGATATAGCCTATTGCAATGAATTTAAATTGTTGCTATAGACTGGAAAACGTTGCTAGAACAAGCTTTTGCAATGATATTAAAGCATTGCTATATGGTACTATATTCGTTGCTATATGGACCTATTGCAACCCAAGCAAAGTTCACGCCCAATTTTTGCAAAAGCATTGCCATAGCATCTATGGCAACGGTAGTAGGCCCTTTAGCAACAATTTTCAGGAGTTGCTATAGCCATTATATGGTGTAGTGGTGTAGTCAGTATGGTGGATAACCAGCCTCAAGATAACCTCACCACGACCCCAGGGAATTTGGGTGAGTAAGGCCTAATCTTTGAGTAATATGAATGACTGAGGAAATTAGTCCTATAAGGAAATTGTACTGAAGTTAAAGATGGTGGGAACCCAACATGTATCAGCAAGTGATAAATTTAGGGGTACGATTGGTGGATCACCAATCACCCTTCGGTTAAGGTCTTATGGTTGATAAGGATTAGCTACAAAGTAAGGATTCGGGATGGAAATGGCAGGCTTAGTGGAAAACTCACTTGGTGTATGGATCTGAAAATTTATAAGGTCAAACATGACTTATCAACACATGATAGGAGTATGACGGATTAAACATCTACTGTTTCTAAGGAAGGGACACACGCCAATTTATCAATGAATCAGGGTACAACAGGTGAACTCCAAGGTTAGCAAAGGCTTAATTATCCTAAGTTGAAGCCTGGCATAGATGCCAAACAGAGCAAGGTATAGCATGGATAGTACCCCTAAGCATGAAATGCGAAGTAAGGAGTGCTAAGTACTGAATTTAAGTGAGGTGTATTCATATGTAAACATGCAATTTAACTACACTGCAAGCATTTATTAAGCAAAAGTAGACGACATGCATAAACCATAATAAAAATCCGGGGAATTAGGTTCAAGATTACATCATGCGAGGCCTTCAGAGGAGCCCGCACCCTCAAAATACCAAGTTCGAGGCAATTAATGCCAAAAAGATTCATGAAAGTTTACTCAAAAGGTTGATAATAAAATTACTAGCTTGACCTGAGTGGAGAAGTGGAGGGATTCTCGTTGGCTGGAGAGGCCTTTGGAACTTCAGGATCAGATGGGGTGGCTACTACCAGAGGTTCCACAGCCGTACCCCCGTCTTTAGCTTCCTCTGGCTGGGTTTCTGTGGCTTCAACGGCACCCTCTGCAGCAACACTTGCAGGAAGCTCTTCAGCCTTATCTTGGGGAGCCTCCTCAAGAACGTACCCTGTCAAGCTCTTCAACAGCCTTGGAAGCCCCAAGAATCTGGTTGCTATACTTCAGGGATAGAAAGAGGCTTTCAGCATTCACTAGGGGTACCCTCTTTGCAGCTTCCTCAAAACTCAGGCTGTCCCACTCTGAGATAGACCGTACAGGGATTGTATCTTTGATGGCATCAACAAAAGCATTGAGGGGAGCTGGAGAGATGATGTCAGAGGGACTTAGTTCAATCTCATGCTTGGAACGCTTACTTCCACGAGAACCAGATGCCCCAGACATTTCAGGAGTATGTTGTGTGGGCCTCTTCCTTGAGGAAACATTCTTCTCTGTGGAAGCTGGGTTGACTTTTGCAGATGGAGCAGGGGTTCTCTCGACAGGTGATGGGGGTACAGGTGATCTGGGAACATTCTTTTGTGTTGAACGCTTGGTGATGAAGGAAGGCACTGAAAAAGACATAACTGCATTATTACATGAAGGGTTAGTAAAGTCACAACGACAGTAAAGATGGTTAGCATATAAAAATCAAGTAAAGCATATATGTAAAGGATTATAGGAAGCATGTTGCAACAAATAAAAGAAAAGTAAATGGAACAAGGTGTGCATGCTACTAAGGGTACGAGTGTGGACCTGGCTCAATTGGGGTTCCATCAATGGGATTTTCCTCAATAGGGTTACGGACGTTCCCTGGAGACCCAGAGCTGAGTTTCTTGCTAAAACCTAAACGGATTAATCTCCTCTTGGAGAGCAGGCTAGCACCATCTCCTAGCTCTGCACTCCTCCTTAAGGCTTTTCGAGCTCTTGTTAATTCATCCCCCTCTAAAATGGTTTGGGCAGGCATGTCAGGATGAGGGTTAAAGTCTGTCCTATATGTAGCACAATCATAGCAATACAGGAATTGCTTATGCCAGCCTGACATTCCCTTCTTGTTGCCTTTTATGCATTTTCCCTTGTGGACATTCTAGGTAGTAAGATAAAAAAAGCCAGAGGTCTTCCCAGTTTCTTTGAGTTGATAGAAAAAACCCAACTCTCGAGTGGTTAGCTCTATTTTGAACAGAGAATCATACAAGATAAACATACAGATGGCCATTCGGTAAAAGTTTGGGGTCAACTGCAGTGGGGCGAGCTGGTAGGTGTCAAGGATATCCACGATGAACGGGTGAAGGGGTAGTGATAATCCTAATCTAAAAAACTGAGCAGAGAAGACAGCACGTGGGATCATTCGGTCTTGTTCGAAGTTGGAAAAATCATGGCACCTTTCCTCAGGTTGGGGTACGATCAGTGTACACCCAGAGTTATAATTTCCCAGTAGGTTCTCCAACTTTTGGGCAGTCATGGAAGAACGAGTATTAGTGCAAGAAAACTGAGGGGTGATAGTAGTAGAAGCTTTGGCTTGAGTAACTTCGTCCTGGCTTTCACCACAGTCAGGTTGATCATTGAAGGGTTCAATTGTTGGGGATAAGTGTCCCAGTGAATCTAGTTCTTCTTCTAACCCCAGGGAATCAGAACTTACAGTGGCAGGTACGGCTGAGTAAGGATCTAAAAAGTAGGACCTGATGGAGATTTGAGCAGTGGTGGGGTCAAGGATTTTGACCTTGGAACGGGTACGATCGCTCACAGTAGAAGCCATGGGAGGAAACTCATATAAAGGCTTTGGAGATGCAAAAGAATCAGCTCCAGACATGGATGGTGACTGGGAGACCACCATGGCATGAATATTTTGGGATTCAACGGACGTAGCCTGGATCGACATCTGCATTAGGAAAAGCAGTGTGAGCCTCGAAGTCCACAAAATAATTCTCAAGGAGGAGAAACATGAGAATGTCATCAATTACAGGGGTTCAAGTAAGGGAGCACCTAACCCATCCGAAAAAGTCATATTGCTCTCAAGCTCCGACGAGAAGATACCAAGGGTGTCAAGTCTCTTACAAGGGTTCATTTAGGAGAACCCATGGGAAGGTTGGGAACAAAGTGTAACAGTATTGTGAAAAAGGGAAAGAAAGATAAGTGAGGCATTACCTCAAACAGGGTATGTGCATATACAATCCAGGGCTAAGTGAATGGGGTTACGCATGTAGAACCCCTAGACCAGCAAAATCAGGACTGGGCTTGGCGAGTTACAGCCCATGTATAAGGAGACTGGAGTAGGGTCAGACACATAAGGAAGTCGGTCTACACTATAGGTTCATGGGTTCACAAAATGCCATTGCAAAAGTATGAATAGAGGCAAAGGAAATTGAAGTTCATACACAATTAAAGAGTATCTGTGTGTGAGCAAGCATATAAGTGTGTGGATATGAACAGATGGATGAATAGTAACCATTAGAGGTAAGCAGATCTACTCAATTAAGCGGTCAAATGCAGCATGCATAGGCATATAACACAGAAAATCATATAAAGGGTAGCATGCGATAAACAAAAATGTATGAAGGAGCGATTGTAGCAAGATGTTAAGCAGAACACATACAGATGCAAGACTTGGGAATAAACTTGTGTGCCTCTGGGCATATATATATATATAAACAGAAGAAGAATGGTTGGGGAGAGAGAACAGAAAGTACCTCTGGATTATGGAAGGCGACTGGAAGACTGGAAACCTCGTTGGAGTTAGACCTGAGAAAGCCAAGTGCTGTAAGAGAGAGGAAAGAGATTTTTGTGATTGCATTTGTGAGATAGTGAAACAGAAGAAGGGGTGAGACTGTGAGTATATATATCGGCGTGTAGGGATTTGATCGGTCAGGACACGTGGCGTTGTTGGATTCAACCCGCGTATGAATAATGAAAGTAAAAGGGAATTATTAAAAGTCTGGGAAATGTGTAAAATTGAATGTGGACAGATAGTAGGCCCAATGCATTGGGAGAAAGGAAGAAACGGAAGAGTTTTTATAGAGATTGGAGTTCAAACAATTAAAGTTTAATTAGGACTTTATTTGTTTCAAGGCTTATCATTTGAAAGGGATAATTATCCTCGATAATTATTGGGCATATAAGGAAGTGCCCGTTAGTATAATAATTCATAAACCGGAGGGGGTGAAGCAGTTGTATCCCCAAATGGAGGTCACAGAATATTAGGGTTCAAACGAAGAGGTACGGTTGTGAGCATGGACATTCCATGGTTGAGTCCCTTGTTTTCTACAACGAGTATGCTCACGTAGGCTTAGGGATTCACATGGGATGAAAAGTATGATTGAGGTACGAGTAATATTGGGTTCCTTTTGCATTCAAATGGCTACAAGGAACCGGGGGTAGTTGTTGTGCCCAAAATCCGCCTTGGGCTTGATTTAAGGCCCATTAAGAGGACAGACTCGAATTAGTTGAATATGAAATGATAAGCTGGGTCCAAGGTTGAATGTGATGGCTTTGTATGCTTCGAGGATGGGTTGAGGGACGAGGGTCTGGTGTTAAATGTGAGGTATGTTCATATAGGGGTGCGAGCATGTGAACCCCAGATAAGGGTAAAGCTATGTGAAGGCCAGAAGGGGGTTCAACTGGGTAGCAGGCTGTCAGGTCAGGGGTACGAGCATGAACCCCGAAAGTTTCCTGAAAATATACCAGCGGGCTCAGAATCGCCTATATTATAGGAGATTGGATAATATACGTTATAACAACCTTCTGGATAACTCTTAAACAATAGGAACGATCTGATAGCAGTCTATATTATGGATTAACATCGCATATATATAGGATATATATATATATATATATATATACGTACGTATAGGAGGATAAATCACGAAAATACACGGATTAACCATATAATAATGGCTGGATAATTATGGAAGGCTGGATAAACGAGCACTGCAGGTCTGTTAAGAGGGATATGGCAGAAGAAAGTGGAGGATAATTATTAAGAACTACATGAGGACTTGATCTCTTATATATATAAGAGTATGTAGGCACTTTGCAAGGGTTGGACACACATACACACCTCTAACACTTGCTCCTAGTTGTGAACACTAGATTGAATAGGCTATATTCGATCATCATAGCTTGGTGTACCTTGCAAACTCAGTCCATATAATCACTCTTCTCCCTTTCGGATTAGGGTTCATGAGATTAGGGTTTTGGAGTTGTAATTCGATTTCTTTAATAAAGATTCTTGGGTTATTTCGGTTAATTATTGTAATTCTCTTGTTGAAGTGTTGTACCATTTTTCCCTCACAACAGATACTATTCACATGAATAGTAATTTTGGATACTATTCACATGAATAGTAATTTCGGATACTATTCATTTTCCTCTTAATTTGACATCCTTAAATATTTAGCTTCCAACTAACAAGAGGATATCAACACTGCTCTAAACTCAATCATATCTCTTAACAGTTTTTCTTAGTTAGATACTTTGATTCCCTTGCGAGGTGTTGACGCCTAGTGCAACTGGTCTGGTTCACAGACGACTAACATTCACTCGTGGTCTTCGTATCATGTCTTTAAGAACACTGCTAAGATTTGTGCAACCATAAAAACTTTATCACTGGAATCTTTTGGCCCTTCAACTGAATCATCTGTACATCTTATTTTGTCACTGAGGCTTGATCATGTTAATGAACTTCTTTCAGCGACTTGATCCTTATTGATGCCTGTTCTTCAACTTTCACGATCCCTGTATAGAGTTAATATTATTTATCTTTTATCCTAGTTGAGTTATATGTCCTCTATTACATATTACATTACATTATGCTTTACAATCTCCCCCTATTTGATTGTTAGGGTTTGACAAGCAAATTCCTAGAGGATAACTCAACTGATACAAATAAAATACAAAGATAAATAATATTAAAGTGCATTCTGGATCATATATATACATTTTCCAGATTTCTAAAAGTAACCAAGTGCAAGACAATTGTTCCTTTAGACTGAACATATCTTCAAGTTTACCTTTGCTTTCTTTCAACATAGAACTAATACTCCCATTAGCTTTTCTTTTCCCAAAATAAAGTTAATTACGTGTCAACAACCTTTTCCTTGCCCTTACGCCTAGTAGATTTTTCTTGATCATCCACCTTCTCCCCCTCAGTTGGGTTATCCTCCAGAATAGTAGGATGTGGAGTTGGTAAATTAGACGAAGATTACTTTACCAAGGAGTTGATTGCATGATTAAACTGGGCTGCCATGGAACTTAATTGAACCTGGAATACATCATGTTGAATAAGTTATAAATTTTTTATTTCTCCAATGCACTTACAAATATTTGACAACTCTTTCTCCATTGTTTGGACCCGTGTAAGGAGTCTGCTATCACTACAAGAAAATATGGATTAGACATCGGGCCTTTAACAACGCTTTGAAAAGCCACCGATGTTAAAAGCGTTTTCAACATCAGTAATTTAAAAAGCGATGTTAAATAGTTTTCTGGACATCGGTTGCTTAAATAACCGATGTCTAAATGTTTTTTCTCAGAATAAAAAAAACGTGCTGAGTCATTTCCCCCCGGTTCTCATAAAACATTTGCCTTAAAAAATTTTAGTATCCCGCCTAGATAACATTTACCCTAATTTAGTATCCCGCCTTAGTCACTTTCCCCTAATTTCTCTCTACACAGCCGACTCACTCATTCATCTCTCTCTCTTCACTCATCTCTCTCTCTCTCACTCATCTCTCTCTCACACACACTCTCATCTCTCTCTCACTACTCTCTCTCTCTCACTCATCTCTCTCTCACACACACTCTCATCTCTCTCTCACGACCCTCTCTCTTTCTTTCTCACCGAGATGTTACGATTTCTCTAAATCGAAATAGATTTCTCTAAATCGAAATAGAGATGAGGAAGCTCGAATTTAAGAGAAGAGGAAGCTCGAATCGTAAGTCATTTTCCAATTAATAGTTCGAATTAAGCTCGATTTTTTTAATTGAACAATTTTGTTTTGCAGATTTGTTGCTCTTTTTGCTTGGGTCATCTTCAATTAGTAAGTTTTTTGTGTTAATTACTTGTTTTTCTTGTAGATTTTTGTTTGTATTTTTCAACTTTTGTGTTTTTGTTTGTATTACTTGTGTGTAATTCTTATTTTCTATTTTGTTTGTATATTCGCAAGGTTTCTCACTTATATATACACACATCTATACATACAATACAAATATGTACTTAGGTTGCAAGGTTTAAATTTAGTAGTAACTATTGTCTGTGCTTGAACTTTGTTTGCAAGTTCGATTTGGGTCAGTGGCGGCTGTTATTGAGGAGCCAGATAGTTTCTTTAAGGGGTATAGTAACAGGGGTTCTGAGTCTGTTTCTTCTTATAATGATTGGATGTAAGTAAGCTTATTTTTATGTTAATTTTGTATACGGGTTTTTGAGAATGTAGCGAAAGAATGTTATGTAATGCAAGTTTGATGTTTGGGATTGAAGGGGTTGATGATGGTGACAAGGCACCTGTATGGAAGACGTTCACTTCTAAGGAGCTTGGGATTTGTAATAAGTTAATTCCGAGACCTACACGATTGGTACTCGAAGTGCTGATTTAAAATTAGGTACCAAATTATCTTCTAGTTGTGTTAGATTCCAAGTCATATACCTTTCTGTTAGTTACAGCTCATTATTGGCTATGATATAAATGCAATTAACAAAGTTCTCATTATTGTTACTCGATGGTACCGCGCACCAGAATTGCTCGATAATTGTTCAGAGTACACTGCAGCTATAGATATGTGGTCAGTTGGTTGTATACTTGGTGAAATTTTGATTAGGAAACCCATGTTTCCTGGCAACAATTATGTTCATCAGTGGAGACTTATTACAGAGGTAAAATGCTACAAATACCTTTATCTTGGATTCTTGGCTGTCAGTCTTCGTTTCTTTTTTAATTTTTTTCAATACATCTCACTTCTATGGTAAATATTGTCTTATTATTTTAAATTGGGACCTAATTTAGCATTCAAGTCACAAATCAAATGAAAGATTAATTGTGATTTAAGGTTGCACTAGCATCTGATAGTATGTCACTATAATCTTGATTTACATAGGCCATTCTTAAATTAATATTGACTAATTGACATGTTACTGTACATAAGTACAATATGTTTCCTGATAGGTTTTTCCTGGACTAGCTATATCTGCTGTGACAGATATTGTAATTCTTTTTTTTTTTGTTGCTAATTTCAGATATTGTAATTCCGTTACAACTTACAAGATAAATGTAGACCAACTGAACCTGGTACATAAGGGAACTAGAACAGAGAGTCAATTGTGGTTTTTCCTTCTTCCTCTCGTATCTCCACTTCTTTATTATCTGCAAGAAAATTCTTTTCGCTATTGAGTTTTTAAAATATACTTTGCAAAATTCAAAAGTTTAGCCGGAGCCATTTACTTTTACAGTTATTTAGTACATTCATGAAAGAAAAACCTTTTAAATGTATAGAATTGAAGACATATTTTCTCTGTCTTGAAGTTGAGTTAACTTTGTTTTTTTATTTGTAACAGCTAATAGGTTCACCTGAAGACACCAGTCTTGGGTTTCTTAGAAGTGATCATGTGCAAAGAAATACAAGTCAGCTTCCCAAGTACACCAAACAACCATTTTCCACTAGATTCCTTAATGCGTCTCCAGGTGTTATTGATTTGCTGGAGAAAATGCTCATATTCGACCCTCGCAGGCGTATTACAGGTTTATTTGAACTGTGATGTACTCCCATTTCTTCATTTTATATATATTTACGACATGACAACTCCTGTGACTCCAATGGTTGGTGGGTAGGGAGGGGGGATGATGTTCTTGAGGATAATGCTAATAGGCACTAGTTCCAGTTTTCTTACCTGGTGCCTAAGATGATATTCAATTTCAGTCTTGTCAATAATTAATATTGACAGACAAGAAGATACACATGTAGGATATTCATTAATAACACAAAATGGAAGTGCTTGATTTTTAAAGGATATCGCAACAAAAATTAACTAATAGGAGCTGGTCCGATTCCACAGATTTTAGAGTCCTACCCATATGTTTGAATTGAACAATGGAGTTGGCAGTGTAACAGTCCTCACTTGGCTTGGGGAAAGAGGACTAAACAACCAGATGTAACATCTTTGTTGAACAGCAAGAAGATCCAGTTCCCTCATATTGGTTACATACTAATGTTCTTTGATTAAACTTGTTATAAAATAAGAAATGACCACTAATTGGTTGTAACGCCCCAAATCCGGGGTCAGGGATTTGGTCGTCACGCGGAAATCCTTAACATCAAATTACCTGTTTAACAACATTAAAGCATCTGTAATCATTAAAATTGAAATATAACTCTGCGACCCCAACCACCAAGCATCTTTTAGGTCATAGGGCTAGAAACAAGAACTAAAATCTTTACATCTTTATTACATCCATTCTATTACATCGCACTATGTCAAAAAATCTTATACTACTAGTATAGCTTCGTTGAGAAGTACACTAGCACTAGTACTATCCTGTACAAGGTGATATATACATATTACACATCAATACACTTATATATAACTTACTCCAACTATCTATGATCTTCACAAGGGCACACTGCCTGCTTCTCCTGAGCCATGCAGATAAGCCTCAATCATCTACCTTTCTCTGAAAGGTTAATATTTAAAACAAGCAAGTATGAGCGAAAGAATTGCCCAGCAAGTATTAATAGAGCACAACAATATATATATCAATATACACATGGAGTTTTCGAAATATAACGATACTTAATATCAATTCTGAAATATTTACAACAATGAAACCTCAGTAGGGGATATATGACATTTCGAGTAACGACAGATAAATAAAGTAAGTTCATGTCAACAATAGTAATCCTCATACCCTGTCCACATACCATACCTCATAGTATTGATAACCTCTTAGGGAGCTTTTCAAAATATGCAGTTCAATATACTGCTAAGATAGTTATTACCACCCTTCATAAACCAAACCATTATAAAGTTCCCTTTTTAATACTCCTCCAGTTTGTAAGTATATACACATGAGTATATCATTATTATCAAAACACCTTACAGTTCAAGATTCTGTACAGGATATAAGTTCGTTACCACTTGATAAGTTAAACTCATAAATAACTGATAGGAAGAGAGTCAAAGCTCTTGAAGCAAAACATTTGGGACTTAACATCAATAACCGATGAACCATCTTTCATCTTTTGAATAATTGCAAAAGTGCACAAGCACGTGCCATTACTGTTAGAATAATCTTGCAGTTCTAGATACTGCATGAATTCATCATCTTTCAAAATTGAAAACAACACTATCGGCTACTTGGCACTTAGGCCTAAGAAGCAGTGTTTGAGTATTTTTCCAAAGTGGAGGATGGGACTTAAAGAAAACATAAAAACCTGACAAGGATTGACGATGATCAGTCGCCACATCCAAGTCCAATAATCCGCGGGTCTTCTCTACCGGTAGAAGGATAGAAACTACATCCGTAACCATCCCTGGGTGAAAACTACATCCGTAATCACCCTCGATGAAAACTACATCCGTAATCATCCTTCGGCAACACCTGGGCCGGAATAATAATTGATGGGCCGCCTGGCTCACGGCCGCTTACACATCCCGGGAATCGTTCGTCAACGATTCCCACACCTGCCAGAGTCCCATTTTTCTTTTCTTGTCAAAATCATTTTGATAGAAAACTTGAGTAGTTGAAGTTCGACTTCAGTCGACCGATAATTTCTTGAAAAACGAGCAAGAGAGTAAAACCTGACCGGGAGTTTTCGAAAATATTTTGAGTTCAAAAGAGTTCAAGTATAGATATACACTTGTACCGATATCAATCTCGACACAGGGTTTTGTGATTACACATGGAAAATGGTACGCATAAAGCTTGTAACCACAACAGGGTAACTCCGTATATATATAAGTTCTTGAAGAGTAACTTATCTAGATAGATTCCAAAATATAATATTTTAAATGACTATGAAAGTCCTTAGACAACCCTTAAATATTGTTTTATAACCTTCAAAACACTTAGAGTATTTAATAAATATTTGACTACTATGTAACAAATAATAAATATTCAATAATCCCTTTTTAAAAGAATACTCAAATTAATATTCATTTATTAAGTAATATTCAAATAATACTTACTATTAATACTGGAATAATTAATAACCTCAAAACACCCAAATACAACTCTTGGAATGTTTCTAATCAAAATCAAGACACAATCTCTCCAGCAGCCTCCAAACTTTAGCCACTTTATCAAATAACTATTACTGACTCTCGGTCAATAAGGAATAATTAATAAGCATGAAAATCCTTCTTCTCTTCCCCCCCTTTTTTTTTGTTTCTTAATAAATATAACGATTAATATTCATCGAATTAAATAAGCATTCAAATAACATATATCGATATCAATCTAGCTGTTTTAAGCTGAAAGTAACCAATTTATAACCATTGGAATATCTTTAATCCGTATTGAAAATAAACTATCTCCGATAAATAATATACTAGATAGAATCACTCCATTAAATTGTTTTATTATTTCTTCGGGACAAAGTGATTTTAAGAAAGCGTTTTGAAAATGATATTCATCTAATTAAATAAATTTAATTAGGCGAATGAGGTTTATTTAATTAGTAAATGCTTTCAGGAGCATCTATTAATTAAATAAACACTGGTTTATTGGTGATGTTGCCTTTAGGTTAATTATTGCGAAATTCTTTTTTAAAAGCTTTGCCCGGGTTTTCGAAAACATACAATACGAAATAGCCCCAACACGCGGCTAAGTTCTAAAACTCAATACACGCTCTACCCTCGGAGCCTTTCTTATTCCGATACATAAATATAAACCTCATAACATATAGTCCACTTCCCTAGTACGAAAAGTTTATAGATATATATATATATATACCGTATAAATCAAGATATAGAGCCATAAAAATATCACTGCCCATCAGCAGTATTATAAGCCATGGGGTTTTGGTTATTGCACGAGCAGGATTTAATATTGTTGGCAAAGCAAGGAATACAATGATTTGGGAGAAGAAGTACAAGGTTGGAAAAACTCGCGATTATGGATTGAAAACTTATTTAACACATTTCATATATTTAAAATAAATATACTCTGAACAATAGAGTATGCATAGTAAACTTGCCTCTGGTCCTTAGCAGAAAATAGAAACCGCGAATAAACCTTTCGCACTTCGTCCAAGCAATTCCCTGGAGGTAGCTTACCTTTCTTTATACGGCGCCTCGATCTTCCCTTTTTGATACACGTCATTCCAACTCGATTATGCCCTAATGGTACTGAAATAGTTACGAGTACGTGTCAGTCCCCCCTCGTATCTCGAGTAGACACCACTCGGAATTACCACTAAGTCACATAAAGTCAAACTATGGATGTCCCCTTATATAAAGTGAACATTTCCTAGTACCAACATATCACAACCCTATACCACCATTTAATCAACTTCACTTAACCTATACATTTATAATGCCATTGACCTTCTACGACAAAACTTGATTAATAGCTAATCCTCAAAACACAATTAATCCTCGAATTAATTCACTTAACACATATACACATAAACAGTTAACACCTAAATCATACCTTTAACCCTTGAAATCAAATAAGTTAAATAAATTAAAATGCAGGGGATTTTTAGAAAATTTCGGCATGTAGTATTCGTTTATCGGACTATGGGCTCAGCCCCTCCATGCCAAACAAAACAATTCATAACCCTGCTTTGATAAAATAAAAGCTGCCTCAACTTGCAGCAAAGTAAACAAGTAAGAAAAGTACCCGCCCAGACATGCGGCAACTAGCACATAAGCAAAAGTACCCGCCCAGACATGCGGCAACTAGCACATAAGGAAAAGTACCCGCCCAGACATGCGGCAACTAGCACATAAGGAAAAGTACCCGCCCAGACATGCGGCAACTAGCACATAAGGAAAAGTAAACTAAGTTTATCCACATTTAAGCCAACACCACGTAGTTGGCACTTATACTATCAACATATACTATAACTTGATTCATACCATCTAGCACCTAGACATTTACAAGTTATCCAACTCTTATGACTACATTATATGGCGATAACAATTAGCACTTAGCACTTAGCACTTAACAATTTCAATTGGAAACTAACAATTAGCAATTAGCACTTAACAATTACTTGACAACTAACCCAAATATATTATCCGACAATTAATAATTACTCACTAACAATTAACAATTAGCAATTTAACAATTAACAATCACTAACCCGAACCTTTAATCGGACTCATAATTAAACTCAACAATTATAATTACAAACATACCTTCCGAATTAAATCTCGGAATTTCAACCAATAATCATAATCTTACAATTTTAGTCTAATTATACCCATTACCACATTAAGCTTTCCATTTAAACTAATTAAACCACCATAATTAACCTCGCAATTTAAACTAACTAATTACCACCATAATTAACCTCGCAATTTAAACTAACTAATTACCACAATAATCTCACAATTAAATCTAATTTAATTACCACAATAATCTCACAATTTAAAATCAATTAAATTACCACAATTTAAAACTAATTAAATTACAACCATTAATTAATCAAACTCAAAATTTACCACGAATTTAATACGAAGATTAAATAATTAAAACACGAAAAGAATTATACCTTTTTCGTTTCCAATTCCGAAAAATCTCTTCCCCCTCTCTCTCTCCCACAATCTCTCTCTCTCTCTCTCTCCCTCTCTCTCTCTCTCTCTCCTGCCCAAACCACCACTGAACTCGCCGGCCACTACCGCCCGCGCGCCGCCAGGAGCTCGACACCGCGCCTCCGCCTCTTCTCCTGCTCAAATCCGCTGCCTCCCCTCAACATACACGCACCTATACACGCATATATATATGTATATTTGCTAATGGAGTTGTAAATTAAACCCCCAATCTCTCTTTTCTCTCCCCCGATTTCGTCCCCCCGCTGGTTTCTCTCCCCCTCCCCCGATGGTTTTGTTTGAGCGGCTGTGTGTTTGTTTCTGTGTGTGTGTGTATGTATCTGTTGTGTGTGTTTTAACCCTAATGGGCTCAAGCCCAATAACATATAAAGCAATACAATTAAATACTACACACCTTAAATAACATTTGGAGTAAATAAATCTAATTTGTAAAAATAAAATTTCTAGCATAATTAAATACTAGAATATTTTTAAAGACTTTTGGAGAAAGAATTAGAATTAAATCTCAATTTTCTAAATTGTTATGCATTTTACAAATATTAATAATTTATAAAAATAAATCATAAAAATAATAATTGTGATTCATAATTCACAATTTACAGGGCTTTATAAAAATACTACAAACACTATTGTTTTAGTAAAACCTCAAATTCTTGATTTTATATATTAATCAAGTAATTTCTACAAATCCTCAAATAATTAAAATAAACATTTTCTAAGGATTTTAAAATCTCTAAATTATTCAATAATTTAAAATAAAATCTTTACTGAATAATTTCACATTCCAAAATTAAATCTTTGCACAAATAAACTATTGACTCGGGGTATCTACTCAGTCAATAAAATTTTAAATAGGAGGACCAGGCTCCACTTAACCGAAAATAATTAAATAATTGAATAATAAAAAAAAAAAAATTCCTCCTCATTTTAGGAAAACAATATTATTATTGAAATAATAATAAAATCATTTCTTGAAAAATCCGGATTATTACATTGGTGATGACATTTTTCTCTCATTTGTAGTTGATGAAGCACTTTCTCACCCATACTTGGCACCTTTACATGATATCAACGAGGAGCCAGTGTATCCGCAGCCTTTTAGTTTCGACTTGGAGGAGCTAACATACACTAAAAAAACATCAAGGAACTTATCTGGAGGCAATCCGTAAAATTCAATCCCGATCCGATCCTTT
This sequence comes from Kitagawia praeruptora, assembly GCA_037693485.1. Taxonomy (NCBI): domain Eukaryota; kingdom Viridiplantae; phylum Streptophyta; class Magnoliopsida; order Apiales; family Apiaceae; genus Kitagawia; species Kitagawia praeruptora. The sequence goes on along the minus strand of CM075354.1, from coordinate 102,883,509 downwards.
GAGAGACTACTGTGAATTGTTGCGTACTCATCGTGGATGTTGCAGCCTGATAAATAGTTTCCTAATTTACATTGCAGGGTGTTGCTGTAAGTGAATGTTGCTATTGCTGCTGGAAATTGCAATACGGACGGGGTGTGTGTGACTCAGTAGGTAACATATGAGTGCATTGACTTGATCCTTCAATCTGAGTGCAGATTTTGGGACTTGATAGCCGTGTTGATACATTGGTAGGTGATAACATGATTCGAGGTATATCCGGAGGACAGCGAAAGCCAACAGCCTGCAGGTGTGAGTTCCCCTGAAGCCTAGAGATCTGCAGATCGCCAACAGCCTGATCTCCTCTGACATCCTGCAGGTAGGATTGATGAAGGAAAGATAAAAGAAAATCTCCATGTATTGTTTTATGTAAATATTTGTCAATGTAAAGAGTGCAAATAGTATAGTTGGACAGGTAGAATTTTGGTACCAATTATGGTTATTGTAAACATTGGCATGTTTGGTAAATGGCAAGTACTTGGTTTTTTGTATTTTAGCATTTTGGTTTGATTTTAGTTTTGGGGTGCATATAAAGGATCACTACATGCTAAAACCTCAACAAGATACATCATTTATTAAAACAAAACTGATGTATCTAACTATAATTCACATCATTTTTTCTAAAATAATCGATGTAAAGGATGGGCTGTTGCATAATTTTTTTTTAAAAAGAACTGATGTCTATTAGAACATACAACATCGGTGTTACCAAGAAACCGATGTCTGAGATGATATATAACATCGGTTTTTACCAAGAAATCGATGTATATGTCTTTATTTACATTGTATGTGCTATGTTTATGTTGATCTAATGCACATAATATATCATAATTTAAAAAGAACTACTGCACATAATGAAGCTTAGACATCAGAAATTTTTAAGAAACCAATGTCTAAGTCGATAATAGACAACGGCTAAAAACCGATGTCAAAATTTTTTTACCTTTCTCTACACTCGCATAGACATCGGTCAGATTTTTTTTAACAACGGCTAGAAACCGATGTTTATTGACATATTTCTAGTAGTGTATATTCCTTTCTGGTTACAGGTGCATGTGGTTGAGTAGGTTGCTCACTTGTACGTTCTGCAGGTGTTTCACTCAACACTCTATATTCACTCGGTTTAGTGGTTTGGGTTACACTTACAAGTTCTGTTGGTGTTTCCCTCAACTTTCCTCTAGAGCTTCCACCGATATGTGTACCTGCAAATGAAATCATCCTAGCCCCTTTTTCAGAGGTCACGGATGGTGCAATGAAAGTTCGTGAGCTTCCGTCCTCGCGTGAAGCGAGTTGCCACTGGTAAAGAGTGGTAAATCTCGAAAGAGATCCAGAGATTTTCCCTCTGGGAGGTTAAACTTGAATCGATTAAATGGCACAAACCCCAAGTTTCCCTCGTATATCTGTGAAGACACTTGGTTCATAAAAGAACTTCCTACCGATGGATCTTTCCGTAAAATGGAAGATTCACCAGTTGCTCCCGTCAATTCAACCTTATTTATATTTTCACTCATTTGATAAGAAAGAATTGTTTCACTAACAGTTGCTGTTACCTCAGGTTCATTGGGTTTACTCCGTTTAGAAGAATGAGGTAGAGCGGCTAATGTAACTAACTCCTTATGTGGTGTTGCTGAGGCACTATCTCCCTCAATAATGTGGATGACTGGTCATTTAAGTGACAATTGAGGTGTAGGAGTTTGTTGTGTTTGTGTTTGCATTTGTAGAATGGGCTCTTCGACCTGTGTTAGAGTCGGTGGGATTCCTACTCTTGGCCGGGTAAGATGGCCACTAGGGGCTGTAGAAACTGTATTTCCTGTGACATAATAGGGACTACATAGGTTGGAATAGCAGGGATTGAAATATTACCTTGTCGTATACCTGCTCTCACTGGTCGTGGTAACAACGGAAGTGGGACAGTCTTTAGATATTCAGTTAGGACTGTAGGCACATCCGTATATTTTTTTTTGCTTATGTAATTAATTACATTCGTCTTCATGGAAGAACACTCCACCTTCTGACCATTTTCCAAGTGTACCCTGTCTTCATCATTCAAAAAATCATTTAATATTAGCTGTAGAAACCTTGGATATAGACATTTGACATTTTGAGTCTGAACATCTCTTGTTCCCAAGTGTTTCATCTTTAAAATGATTTGACCAAGCACTACTTTTCCAAAATTAATCCTCAAATTATTGGCGACCGCATACCCTATTTTTTTAAAATAAATTCAGGTATTCGATCTTGATTTGTTCTATCTGAGGAAAAAACATGGTTAAGAGTGTGAAAGAAGAAATTCCAATACTGTGTTAGAAACATTCTAGAAAGAGTACCAGTATTGAAATTGCCATCTTGGTACCTTATGAAATGAAAGAACATTTCAATCTGTTCAGGTGTAGGATCAGAAACGAGGTTTTCCATAGGAAAATGGAGAATTCGATTAACATCTCGTTCAGTGACCCTAATCGACCTATCAAACAATCGATATGTGATTGCACACCCGTCATGTCCAGAAGTGTTAACCGCACTGCAATATAGTTCACGCAATGCATCATGGTTAAGATGCACTGGTGTAAATAAAGCATAGCGAATTAATGAATGTTCATTCAGAAATTGTGTCCAAGCCCGAAATTGCTCATCCTGAATGGTTTCGATTTGCTGAATGGAAATAGGATTAACTTTAGCAATTAAAAAACTTCCCTGCAATGCCATTTTCAAAACTTTGAGGAAACAAAAAAAACAAGGGTTAGTTTTTATAAAGGATGATGTATAAAGTAAGAATATGAAATCCGATCTAAAAACCACCAGCTAGATTGAGAGATATTTCCGATCAAAGCTCGAAATATTCAACAATTGTGTGTATATACTCTGTATATCTGAAAAATGATGATGTTAAACACAAACAAAAACTCATCATTTATAAGGTTTCAAGGTTTAGTGGGTTGGGTGTAATTGTGATAGGTTATGTTTGAAAAACTAACACCTGTCAATAATCTCTCACCTAACACCCTAATTAGCCGAAAAAACATCTTATCGCCGAAACCTATCGGCCGAAAAACATCTTATCACCAAGACCTATCAGCCTATACACATATAAACATATTTGATACTTCTAATTATTATGGATTTAAAAATAATCACGCAGTGAATCAATAAATTATCCACAATAATCAGATAAACTCATAATTAAATAGACATAAAATTAACAAAATATCATTAATTGATATATGTCAATAAAATATTTATTAAATTATGCTACAATTAACACAATTATTTACTAACTAATTACCATAAAATATAGCATTTATAAGCATGGTAATTAATATAGAGATAACTATAAAAAGAGGACTGGATGCAAAACAAATTCACAAGTCCTAAACATATGGACATTTAAAATACATGTGAACTTATAACAAATTGCAGTTATTGATTATCCAAAATTAATTAGACAGATTTAACATCCCAAGTTCACCAACTAACCTGGAGAAAGTGGATTCATCCAGTGGTTTAGTGAAGATGTCTGCAATTTGTTGATCTGTGAGAACAAAATATAATATCACAGTTCCATTCATGACATGCTCTCGTAAGAAATGATACCTGATATCAATGTGCTTAGTCCTGGTGTGTTGAACTGGATTATTGGCAATGGCAATGGCACTCGTGTTGTCGCATAGAATTGGAATTTTGTCCAACATGAGTCCATAGTCCTGAAGTTGATTCCTCATCCACAGGATCTGAGCACAACAACTACCTGCCGCAATGTATTCTGCTTCGGTTGTTGAGGTAGATACTGAGTGTTGCTTCTTGCTGTACCAAGACACCAACCTTCTTCCTAGAAACTGACAACTTCCAGAAGTACTTTTCCGATCAATCTTACAACCTGCGAAGTCAGAATCTGTATAGCCAATTAGGTCAAAACCTGTTCCTTTAGGGTACCAAATCCCAAGATTGGGGGTTCCCTTAAAGAATCTGAAAATACATTTAATAGCTATAAGATGTGACTCTTTAGGGTTAGCCTGGAATCTAGCACATAGACAAGTTGCGAACATAATATTTGGTCTACTAGCAGTTAAGTACAAGAAAGAGCCGATCATACCTCGATACTTCGTGATGTCAACTGACTTACCAGATTTGTCTTGATCAAGCTTGACAGCAGTTGGCATTGGGGTCTTGGCAGTAGCTGCTTCTTCCATCACATACTTCTTCAGAAGATCCTTTATGTATTTTAATTGGCAGATGAAAATACCATCAGGCTTCTGAACAACTTGAAGTCCAAAGAAGAAGGACAACTCACCCATCATGCTCATCTCGTACCTACTCTGCATTAGCTTAGCAAATCTCTTGCATAGCAAATCATTAGTAGAACCAAATATTATATCAGGGAGCTATTCTAGTGAGAACCTCTAAGAATGAGAACTTAGTCCCTAAAGCAAATTATCAAAATACACCCCCAAAATCACTAAAATACAAACACCACCACCCCCACCACCCCACCCAATCCCCCCCACCCCTAGCAGTTAAGTACAAGAAAGAGCCGATCATACCTCAATACTTCGTGATGTCAACTGACTTACCAGATTTGTCTTGATCAAGCTTGACAGCAGTTGGCATTGGGGTCTTGGCAGTAGCTGCTTCTTCCATCCCATACTTCTTCAGAAGATCCTTTATGTATTTTGATTGGCAGATGAAAATACCATCAGGCTTCTGAACAACTTGAAGTCCAAGGAAGAAGGACAACTCACCCATCATGCTCATCTCGTACCTACTCTGCATTAGCTTAGCAAATCTCTTGCATAGCAAATCATTAGTAGAACCAAATATTATATCAGGGAGCTATTCTAGTGAGAACCTCTAAGAATGAGAACTTAGTCCCTAAAGCAAATTATCAAAATACACCCCCAAAATCACTAAAATACAAACACCACCACCCCACCCAATCCCACCCCCCCCCCCACCACTCCACCCCACCCCCCACCCCAAACCCCTCACGTCACCCACCCACCCACCCACCCCACCCCACCCCACCTCACCCCACCCCACCTCACCCCACATGAAATCAGTAAAATACACCCCCAAAATCACAAAAATACAAACACCACCACCACCCCAACCCCCCACCACCCAACCCCACCTCACCCCCACCCCCACCACTCCACCCACACCTCACCCACCCCCATCCATCCCCCACCCACCCCCCACCCCCCACCCCCACCCACCCCCCACCCACCCCCCACTACCCACCACACCTCACCCACCCACCCCCCTCAAGCAAAATACACCCCCTCACGTCACCCACCCACCCCCCACTACCCACCACACCACACCTCACCCACCCACCCCCACCCACCCCCCACCCCCACCCACCCACTACCCACCACACCTCACCCACCCACCCCCCTCAAGTAAAATACACCCCCTCACGTCACCCACCCTACCCCACCCCACCCCACCTGAAATCAGTAAAATACACCCCCAAAATCACAAAAATACAAACACCACCACCCCACCCCACCTCACCCCCACCCCACCACTCCACCCACCCACCACCCCCCGACCCACCACATCTCACCCACCCATCTCACCCCACACCCACCCCCACCCACCCACCCCCACCCCACCCCACCCCACCCCACTTGGAATCAGTACACCCCCAAAATCACTAAAATACAAACACCACCACCCCACCCCACCTGAAATCAGTAAAATACACCCCCAAAATCACTAAAATACAAACACCACCACCCCACCTGAAATCAGTAAAATACACCCCCCATAATCATTAAAATACAAACACCTCACCCCTACCACCCCACCCCACTTGGAATCAGTAAAATACACACTCAAAATCACTAAAATACAAACACCACCACCACCCCACCCCCCACTTGAAATCAGTAAAATACACCCCCCGAAATCACTAAAATACAAACACCACCCCCACCCCCACCTGAAATCAGTAAAATACACCCCACCCCACCTCACCCCACCTGAAATCAGTAAATTACAACCCCCAAATCAGAAAAATATTCGTAAATCAGTAAAATACAACCCCAAAATCACTAAAAATTTTCTAAGAATTTTTTTCCGAAATATGTAATCAAAAAAATTTTTATCGGAAATATTTTTTTTCAGAAATATTTAATCTGAAATATTTTTTTCACGAAATATTTATTCGAAAATATTTTTTTCGGAATTATTTATTCGGAAATATTTATTCCGAAATATTTTTTTCCAAATTATTTATTCGGAAATATTTTTTCCCGAATTATTTATTCGGAAATATTTTTTTCCCCAAATATTTATTCTGAAATATTTTTTTCAGAAATATTTATTCGGAAATATTTTCTACGAAATATTTATTCGGATATATTTTTTCCCAAAATATTTATTCGGAAATATTTTTTTCCGAAAAAATTATTCCGAAATATTTTTTCCCAAAATATTTATTCGGAAATATTTTTTTCCAAAATATTTATTCGGAAATATCTTTTTCCCGAAATATTTTTTTCCGAATTATTTATTTTGAAATATTTTTTCCCGAAATATTTATTCACAAATATTTTTTCCCGAAATATTTATTCAGAAATATTTTTTTCTAAAATATTTATTCCGAAATATTTTTTTCCCGAAATATTTATTCGGAAATATTTTTTTACGAAATATTTATTTCGAAATATTTTTTCCCCAAATATTTATTCGGAAATATTTTTTCCGGAAATATTTTTTTCCAAAATATTTATTCGGAAATATTTTTTCCCGAAATATTTATTCGGAAATATTTTTTCCCAAAATATTTATTCGGAAATATTTTTTTCCGAAATATTTATTCGAATTTTTCTGAATTATTTATTCGGAAATATATTTTCCCGAATTATTTATTCGGGAATATTTTTTCCAGAATTATTTATTCGGAAATATGTTTTCCCGAAATATTTATTCGGAAATATTTTTTTCCAAAATATTAATTCTGAAATATTTTTTCCCGAATCATGCTGATGTATGCACTGATTTGATTTTTTCATTTTCTTTATTAATTATAACGATTTGGTGATTCTGCTAGATTTTGATGATATGCTTTGAGGACTATGTTCTCATTTTAAGAGTGGTTCTCATTTGAGCACTTGCCTATTATATCATCCACATATACTTGCACCAGAATTATATCATTTTTATGCTTTTTATGAAAGAGAGCTTTGTCGATGATACCTCTTGTAAAACCATTTTCAAGTAAGAACTTGGAGAGAGTATCATACCATGTTCGAGGGGCTTGCTTGAGACCATAGAGAGCTTTGAAGAGAAAGTACACAAAACCTTCAAATTTCTTGTCTTCGAACCCAGGGGGTTGTTCAACATAGACTTCTTCCTCTAGATCTCCGTTCGAAAATGCACTCTTCACATCCATCTGAAAAACCTTAAAGTTGGAGTGTGCAGCAAATGCTAAGAACATCCTGATTGCTTCAAGCCTTGCAACTGGAGCATAGGTTTAATCATAATCAATTCCCTCTTCTTGAGAGTAACCCTTTGCTACCAATCGAGCCTTGTTCCTCGTAACAATATCATTTTCATCTAGTTTATTCCTAAACACCCATCTAGTGCCAATTACAGATTTATCTTTTGGTCTTGGCACCAGCTTCCATACTTTCTGCCTTTCGAACTGATTGAGTTCTTCCTGCATTACAGTTACCCAATCTGGATCATCCAGACCTTCATCAACCTTTTTAGGTTCAATTTGAGATAAAAATCCTGCGAAATTGCATTCATTCTGTGTTTCTCTTCTAGTATGTACACCCGTGTCTGGTTCACCAATGATCTTTTCAAAGGGATGCGCTCTACTCCATACCCTTTGTCTCGACAGATTTGATCTTGATGATTCCCCAAGTTCATAATTTAGTTGAGTGTGGTGACTAGTAGATCCAAAATCATTGTTTCCTCCCCCTGAGCTGTTGCTTTCAGAGTTTGATGAATCAGAGTTTAATGCATCATTAGTAGTAGATGCATTCTTTGATGTTTCTTCACTTGATTGGGGTTTATTTTCATCGTTCATTTGCTCCCCCTCAACATGTCCTGCTGTCTGATCTACTGGTATAGATTGAACAATAGAGTCTGAAATAGCATCAGAATTTTGTAGATCAGCATTTATTTCTTCATTCTCAAATCTTCAAGTCCTGTTATCTTTTTATCATCAAAAGACACATGGATAGATTCCATGATCACTTTTGTTCTCAGATTGTAGACTCTGAATGCTTTTGTCGATAGTGGGTATCCAACAAAGATTCCTTCATCAGCTTTTAAATCAAATTTGGAAAGCTGTTCTGGATGAGTCTTAAGAACAAAACATTTACATCCAAACACATAAAAGTACTTCAGGTTAGGCTTCTTATTTTTCACCATCTCATATGGTGTTTTACCATGCTTGTTTATGAGTGTAGCATTCTGTGTGAAACAAGCAGCTTGCACAGCTTCAGCCCAGAAGTAAGTTGGCAGCTTTGCTTCATCAAGCATGGTCCTTGCAGCTTCTATGAGAGTCCTGTTCTTTCTCTCTACTACTCCATTTTGTTGTGGAGTTCCAGGTGCAGAGAATTCTTGCTTTATTCAATTTTCTTTACAAAAGTCTTCCATGGCTACATTCTTGAACTCAATGCCATTATCACTCCTTATGATTTTCACTATATGCTTCGATCCTTTGTCCAGTTGTCTGACATGCTCTATTAAGATTGATGCAGTTTCTTCTTTCTTGTGCATGAAATACACCCATGTATATCTGGTGTATTCATCAACAATAACCAAAGCATATCTTTTCTTTCCAATAGCTAGACATTATATTTACTGGACCAAATAAATCAACATGTAATAAGTGATATGGCTCAAGAATTGAGGATTTAGTCTTACTTTTGAATGAAGTCTTCCTTTGTTTTGCCTTTTGACATGAGTCACATAGGCCATCTGGAGTAAAAACTGATTTGGGCAATCCTCTCACAAGATCTTTCTTCACTAGCTCATTAATGCTGTTGAAATTTTGATGAGAAAATCTCTTGTGCCAATCCCAGCTTTCTTCAATTGATGCTCTACTCAGTAGACAGATTGCAGAGCCTTTAGAATTTGTTGAAAGCTTGGCTTCATATATGTTACCATGCCTGTATCCCTTCAGAATAACTTTGCCTGTAGATTTGCTTATAACTTCACAGTGTTCTTCATAGAAATCCACATGATAACCTCTGTCATAGATTTGACTCACACTTAGCAGATTATGTTTGAGTCCTAAGACTAGAGCTACAGATTCAATGATGACATTCCCAAGATTGATATTGCCATATCCCAGAGTCCTTCCTATGTTGCCATCTCCATAAGAAACACTTGGGCCAGCTTTCTCCACAAATTCTGATAGCAGAGCTTTATTTCCAGTCATGTGTCCTGAGCATTCATTGTCCAGAACAAGGATATTTTTCCTGTTACCCTACAATCAAAAAGACCACTAATGATTAGTTTTAAGGACCCAGACTTGCTTGGATCCTTTGACCTTATTAAGTTTGTTAGCTTTTGCAGCAGAAGTCTTATCAGAGTTTGCGCTAACATTCTTTTTATCAGAATTTATACATGTAGAATCAATCATGAATTTATTCAAAGAGGGTTTAATTTCATAATAATCATAATACAAATTATGATACCCTTTCCATGTATAAATAGAATGCCAAATATTGCCACGGTGAAAATAAGGATTCTGTGGCTTAAACCTAACTGAACCACTCTTAACTCCTGACTTAGAAGGTATAGAGTTTATATTTTTATTCTTCCTGCAAAAAGTAGCAAGATGGTTAGGATTTCCACAGTTGTAACATTTCTTCCTAGGAGCATTGGGAATGGACATATAGTTGTTGCTTTTATTGATGCCTACCTTTCCATTTCTGTTTTTCCTATGTTCTTTTACCTTGTTCACTCTTTTTAACTCCTTCAGCTTGTGTTTAAGCTGTTTCTGAGACATTAAACTAATATTTACTGATTTGACTTCATCCTGTTTTGGTTTGTCATATTTTGGTACAAACCTCATATGATTAAGTTTGGGTTTTGCAGCCTTTTTAGTAAATACAGGTTTAGAGGTCTCAGTTTCTAGGTTGGCAGTTTTCTTTTTATCATTGTAACCTAGACCTTGTTTCCAACAACCATTCTCTAAGATAATCTGAGTATTCACTACGCCATAAACGCACATACGCAACCCCCATTTTCAGTTGCGTAAGGCCTGAAAAGCGTTGCGTAAGGTCTTACCACTACGCCATATATGGCCTTCAGCAACACTGAAAAAATGTTGGCATAGGCCCAAAAATTGTTAGCGTAGCAAAAAAAATCTCTACGGCAACACTTTTCGGGTGTTAGCTTTTTCGATGTTGGCGTAGGGGTTAACTGCAACACTTTTAGCCCTACAGCAACATCATAAAATGTGTTGGCGTAGGATAGTAAATAAGCAATGACACGTCACAGGACCCATGACACGCGGCAGGACCCCCATGACACGTGGCTGGACCCCACTGACACGTGGCTGGACCCCACTGACACGTGGCTGGACCCCACTGACAGGTGGGGCCCGCTGACAGGTGGGGCAACACTTTTTACTATCTTTTAGAACATATAGCTATGGCAACATTTTTTGAACACCAAATTAAGCTACTGCAACATTTTTTGAACACCAAATTAAGCTACTGCAACATTTTTTGAACATATAGCAACACCAAATTAATCTATTACAACATTTTTTGAACATGGTTAACATTTTGTCATAGCTATTGCAATTACAACTTTCAACTGTAAAAATTGATAACAAATAAATCATTACAATTCAACCACACTATTCTTTACTATCTAACAAGGGGGATGGGGAAAGCATTACAATTCGACATGCAGAACTAGAACTTGCATTTTGATAATGGCTTGCACACGACGTAAAGATCCCACAGCATGTCTTAGAAGCTGATAGCCGCAGCATCTCATCAGTACTTTCCATGTCAGATGGTTTTTCTGGAAGCGCGGGAATTTTGACAGCTGCAAAACAATAATAGGTCTATAAGTATATTCAAGAAAAGCTGACCGTATATAACACTGTACTAAAGGAGAAGATGTTATGATCTTTCAAATACCAGGTACTTTACAATAAAAGATGAATTACCTGCAAGATGATTCATATCTGTTTCTGTGATGCAAATGCAAGTTTGCAACAGTTGATGTTAAGGGGCTGGAGCTTTGAAAGTCCTGGAAAGCATGATCAGGAGCTATAAACTGATACTCTAAATGTTATGATCAGGAGCTATAAACTAATATTATTCACTTACAAGAGGATGACAAATAACGTAAAAGTTTATGATCCTGGAAAGCGCGTAGTATAACCGGCCAAAAGCAAATTCCCAGAAGTTATGTATATTTCTTGATAACTAGTGAAGAGCACATTTATCTTTACCTTTAGGATTGACAATACTAACTAAAGTAATTGCATCATTGTTCCCCTCTGAAATATGTGTGCATTTACCAGCACCTTTCCATACCATAAACATGTACGTAAGACCAAAAAGAATCATACATAATAAGTTACTATCAAAGAAAAAATAACCATGTGCTGCAAGTATCAAGCACCAAATGATTCAAAAAAGATAAAATATAAACAAGGAAAAATAATTGGAACAAGAAAAGGCTTACCTGGCCAAGCCATCATAGCATCCAGTCAAAATAAACCTGCCAGTTGAAACGTATTAGTTCAGGGTAATCACTTATATTTCTTAACCACTGTAAAAAAGTGCGCCATGTTACTTGCGAACTAATTTACTTGCCAACCTTTGTCATAACAAAATTGAAACACAAGCAATCCCACATTTGATTTTGATAATGATTTAAGCAACCGATTTAAGAAGTACATAATGATTTATCAAACGAATGATGTTGCAAAACATCATTTCCTGTAAATGAAAACAATATTTAACATTTAACAAACAGGAACTCCCTTATAAAATATGAATTTCGTTCAACAAATAATACTCAACTTTTTTGATGATAAAACATTTAAAGAAATTACAAACAGAAACGGATGAATCAAACAGTAGGCAAGAGAGACTTGGCCGGGGGAAGAAGAGCAACATAGCCTCTTTCAGGACTAGAGTATTTCCTGTAAATCACTCGAACCTTATGCTCAGCAGCTGCACAGTGGAAACCAACAAGTATTTTTGCACAATCCCTGTTGCAAACAAAAAAAAACATTAATCTTTCATTCCAAACCAATGCAGTATAAAACACAAGCAGCAAAGCCTAGAATATGAAAAGTAGATGGTTATGGATGTAGAATTTACATTAGCTGAGCCTCTGAAAAACTAGTGTGCAACTTGAGTGTGTCACTCCAAAGTGGAGTCTTGTTTAGATTGCAGCGTGCCCCGTAGACAGCTGAAGCCGCAACCATTGATGGGCAGTACATCACAGTAGCATAATTCATCATACCCAACTCAGCCAGATAAGGGGTCATGTTGTTCACCTGTTCAACAGTTTCACCAAAAGTTAGAAACACATGATCCTTTAATTTTCAGGGACAGTAAAAATACATATTATCAATCCATAGCCATATTAGTTTTTATGTTAAAAGGTCACAAGACATGGATGTTGTGTCTACGAAAGAGATACACATTTCTTTAGTAAAATGAGGGATATATAGGAAGACCCAAGTAATAGATGAAGAGGAAGCTAAATGTCTAAAATATAATGAAAATGTGCAAGACAGATGAACAAATAACTATAACTGTAAAGATAAGAGAACAAAGGCGATATGCAAGTATTAACACATAATAGTGCAGAACAGAACAAAAACATGAAGAAAATTAAACAATGCAGAAAATAAAGGAGTACAGAATGCAGAAAAAATATAGCAGAATGCAAATATAGAGCAGTTTTAATGCAAAATTAAAGGGAAGCTTCAGGACGCAATAGACTATCAAGTACATTCATCAGGGACTGGAACATGAAATTAAAATGGTAGAGAGTTACTGGGACATTATTAGTTGTTGGGAAAGGCATTGTGCAGAAAGCAGTGAGTGATCTTGTACACACTGGACTTTGGAACGAACATAGACAATCGTATCAATGTTATCTTGGTAATAGAAATTTATAGAAATAAAGATTAAAGACACATTTACTTTTTTGAAGAATGACAAATATACTAAAGAATTCAAGTTTAATTTGTCTCAAGTTGATTTATGGTGTGCAGTCACCTGTGCCATATGTCAAAATTACATTAAATTTATACTATGATTCACCACTGAGAAGGTATCAGATCCAAGAACTAAAAAACAATGAAAGTAACAAGAATTACAAAGAGAATGTAAAACAAATAACAATACCAACAGCTTGGGCTTGCTTACTGATCAAATGGGCCCTCCTGGCATATAGCTGATGATCCATCACATGATCATACAAAATTTAGATGGCGCAAGTCAAAAACCATAACATTCCTACAGGTTACAAGAGTTCAGTGCATAGAAAAAAAATAACTTACGAAACCTTGGCTCAACTACTTCAAAATAGGAGCTATTTGTTTAAATTTAAACCAGAAATTATATAATAATTTAATACTCAAAAGCTTGGGTACTACGAAAAATAGAAATTTAAATCAGCAAGTAATGTAAGAAGCTATCGTTCACTTACCAACACATATATCAATGAATGACATCGTAACTTCAGTGAAAATACCACTGGAATAAAAAAAAATCAAGAATCGAAAAGGAGCATATAAAGCAATATATACACGGGTTTACACACATGTAAAAACCCAACGTTAATTAGAGATTTGTACCTAAACAGAAACCCGAGTTAACTGAAAGCCCCAATTGAAAAAGCCCTAATTTCAACTGCAAAATGAAAAGGAATGAAACCGTGAGTACAGAAGATGTGTAAAAAGAATGAATTTGTTAAAGAAGATGTTTAAACTAAAATCAGATGTTCGAGAGTTTGAGTGTATGCAGTGGTCGAGAGCAGAGAGAGAGACTAGAGTGAATTTGGGGAAATTAACAATACAAACAAATTATTCAATAATCAAAGTCTCAGACTCACTTATCACATCAAACTCTTAATGAAATAAAACCAATAACTGAGAAAGAAACCTGGGCTATGGTGGTCATACACATAGCAACCTCCATAGAACAGACATACAAAGCAATAAAACAACATGAACAAGGTTGCGAGCTGAAGAATCGCTGACCTAGTCACCAGATCCAGCCCAATAAGCACTGAAATGAACTCCTCGAGACGATTAGTACCAAAGGGCTTTTCGTATATGATGTGCAAAACATCATTACGAACACGAATTTAAGAGAAAAATGTCGAATTGAACAAGAACGCCGAGAGGTGATTTCTAAGGTTTGGAGTTTGAGAAATCTGGAACTACAAGTCGAAAACTGAGGTATGAATTCGATGTACTTTGGTGAGAGGAAAACGGGTATGGTGTTCATTTTTGTGAACGATGAAGTGTGTGACCGGAAAAGCGAAATCACCGATTAGGGTTAGCGAGAGAGAAAAGAGGCGAGAGAGAGAGAACTGTCTTCGGATAACATAGATGAAGTCTGTATCCCTAATTGTAATATGTTTTGACCCTTTTCTTTGACTTAGACAATAATTGTCAAAAATTTAGGCGGTAGAAATTGCCGCTCATCAAATTTCATTGTGTGCTGTCTTTTTTTTTCTTTTTTTACGCAAGTTTTGTATTTATTTCATTTTTGAATTTTTTTTAACAAAATATTTCAATTTCAAATTATTCAAAAAACATCATTTTCATTCCTATTTAATTTAAAGCTTTTTTATAAATATATGGAAAAAAATAATTTTTTGCAATTTTACTTTTGTTTAGAAAAGCTATTTGTAAATTTACTATCTTAATTGCAAAGATACAATTTTTATTACAAAATTAATAATTTTTAATAAATTTTCCATAATTTAATGATTTTGATATAATTAATTCATTCATTTCACAATTTTTTACTATATAATTTCACAATTAAATTTATCAATTTTAAAATTATTGAAAAATACATTACTATATAATTTCTTTATTTTTTATTATTTTATGTAAAATTTTATTTATTGTGTGTGTGAATTATTTTTAATTTTAAAAAAAATTAAAAAAATTAGTCATGCGGGACCCACTGCCACATCAGCTACCACGTCAGCAAGGGGTGGGACCTACTGCCATGTCAGCAGGCCACGTCAGCAGGGTGGGTCCCACCTGCCACGTCAGCAGGTAGGCCCCACTGCCACGTCAGCAAAGTCCAGTCAATGTATGGGGTCTACTGCCACGTCGGCGCTCAGTCAGCATTATAGTACAAATTAAAAAGGAAAAATAAATACATTATTGTGTAAAAATATCTACGCCAACACTTTTCATGTCTACGCTAACACAAAACTTGGTGTTGCAGTAGGTAAGGATGAAAATAGCTACGCCAACACTTTTTTAAACGGCAACACCTTGCAAAAGTGTTGTAGAAACCCATATATGGCGTAGTGTACGCAACGCTTTTGGGGCGTTACCAATACTGGCGTTGCGTAAGACCCCTAATGCAACGCTTTGCCAATCTATTGCAACACCACGAAAGCGTTACGTTAGAGGCCTTATGCAACGCTAAAAGCATGCAAACGCAATGCTACAAGGGGTTGCATAAGATATTTCAGCCATGTCAGCATGCTGACATGTAAGCAATGTGCCACGTCATCATGCTGACATGTAAGCAGGTGCCACGTCAGCATGCTGACATGTCATTAGTGGGACCCACAAATGACACGTCACAAATTGGGGGCATGCCACGTCAGCAGTGGGGCCCACCAAGATGCCACGTAAGCAGTGAGGTCCACTATCTAACGCAACGCTATTTCAATCTAATGCAACACTAAATTTTTTTTTAAGCAACACCATTCTTTTCAAATGCAACATCATTCTTTTTTATTGCAACATTAAAACTATGATAGTGTAACATCAAATAAGTCAAATACAACGGTTTTTTATAAAAAAAATGAAATGATTGCTTTGTTTATACATAAAAACATCCTATCCAAATCAAACCAACGACATTCATTTTGAGTGTAAACAACTAATACAAAGACAAAACTTGAAAGCAGCTGTGAGGTCTTTTCACTTCATTATGCCGCATTTCAGCAACAGATTTGCAACGACATTCATTCCAGGGCGAATCACATCACCATAAACAACCATCTCAATTACATCCAGCTCCCTATCTGCAATTTCAAGTTGAATGTATAGTTATGATCACTTAGAAAGAATAACTGTAACATAGAGCTGTTAGTTAATGTTTACCTGTATTAGCAAGAATAACTGTCATTAGTTTACAAGAGATGAGTGTATACACTTAGCAAAAAAAAAGATGAATGTATACTGATGCAGTTTATAGTTCTTAAAAGATACCACAGGCTCTAAGAAATGCACCAGAATAATGTGGAGAATAAGGTGTATGCACAACTTATCTTAACTTCAAGTTGAACAGTCTGCCTTCGAAAAAAATAAGTTTAAACTTATAGTACTACCCCAGATATAGAGACGGATTATAAAACAGGTTTACAAGGTTAACCACTTGGCTTGGCATATAGTTAAATGTCATACTAAATCTGCACATTTTACCCAATTAGATAGTTCATCACATGATAAACTTGCAAAGATTTTACACTGCAGAAAGTGTGCGATGATCAGACAGTAATATATATTACAAACCAAACAACAGAAATCTGGGTTTTCGAAATCTGGAGTCCGTGGACGTCTATTAGATGCTGGAATTATTAAAAGTTAATGCACCATACAACAAATGCAAGGCATACATCTTCTAGCATTTATTAAGATTAGACAGATCAAGTTACCAGTAGAATCAACAGCAACCATGAAGTTGAGGTTGAACCCGCTAGAGACCAGTGGACTCATACAGAGTATCATTTATATGGCATCCATACTTAACTTTTAATTTCAACATCTAGTTAACAGAATGAACTATATATAAAACTCCGACATTTTGTACCTAATATCATGTAGCAGAGTCTACTGCTATGTCATATCTTAGGTGTAAACCAAGCAAATCCAGTGTAGTTAGATATGATATCAATACAGTCGATGAGGACTGAAAACACAGCTCTATGCTGGTCTACAAAGCAACAATGTTCAACACTTCAACTTCAATTTCTTTCTAACATAAAATAGTAAAACACAAGAAAACAAACCGTTCTGTGATCCTTAATCCAAACCCCCAAAGGTCTCTCTGAATCTTCAGGTACGTAAGGATCTCCATGCGTGAAGTCTGGCACCACCACATAGAATCCAGCAGCATAAACTTTGTCAGCAAAAGTCCTTCATAGTTTAAAGGTTAATGACATTAGTTACCAGAAGTCCAAATGCATAACAAATAAAAGCACATTCAAAGTCTGCATAATCGCTAGAAAAAAGATACATAAATTTATAAAGTCCTCATACTGATAGCTGACTTAGTGTCTTTAATAAAATCTGGATGGCTACTTAGATTTTTGAAAAGATTGTTCTTAAGGTCCTAATCAGTGTCATTTTACTAAAAACTGTTATAATTTCCAGACACACGATCTGTTTATATAAAAAGAACTTTTTGATAGAGCTTTGCAATTATACAGCATACTGACAAGCTTGCAGCCAGTCACGACAACCTTGTTGGGGGCCAAACCAGAAACAAAAACAGAATATGGAGTTCACTACCTATCCTTGTATTGTACATTCTAAAGCTAAGACTAGTAACTAAAATTCTCCAGTACATGCATTAAGCAAAATGTAGCAGAAATATATCCAATTTCCAGTCATATTGCTTTCCAGAAATATACACACAAAGTTCATTTTAGAAGTCAAGGTACTGTAGGTATATTATAGAGTATACCATATTAACCACAATATAAAAAGTTTACAAAAGTAGTGCCTAACCTGGATGAAGACCTCACTGATGTAAAGATATAGGACAGATCTGCAATGATTAAATAAAGGCATAAATGAAATTCATAGACTATGAGCCTTTTCTCTATAAAATTATGGGCGTTCTTATTAGTGGCTAACTTTAAAAACAATTTATAAGAATTCTACACTGAAACTCAAGTAACATGAATCTCACGCAATTTATCAGCACAGTTTCAAATCGTTGAATGACAACAGGTCAAACTGCACATTCTTGTCTTATAGCATCTTCTTCACACCAGAGATATAAAGTTTAGAAAAAATGTTTCTAGGATCTGTGTAAATTATTAAAGGGAAGGTTTACCAAAAAACTAACCGGTCATAAAAGTCTTTTACTGACCAAATCAGATTGAGCATCACGGTGTCCCCCAGAAAAGCATAAATGACTCCAAACCTCACAAACCAACGGCCTTCTAGGATGTACACTTTCGTTTCTACAACAAGCATAGTGAGCATAGAACTCACATTATGACACAAAGTAATCAATTAAGCACAATCACATATACACATACAAATTGAAGAAGAAGACAATAATATACACACTAACTCGATGAAGGGTGCGCTGAAGATTACCAAGATTAACTCGATGAAGAAGAAAGATGGAGATTAGGGCTCATAACTCTGAACTAACAGCTTCTAATTAGGGCTTCTAAGATTAAATTTTCGTAACTCTGAGATTATACCTCAAAATCAAAACCAAATACAACTTCAATTGAAGTGAGAGATACAAGAGAGTGAGTGGAGAAACCCAACGAGAGAGGAGAGACATGAGAGAGTGGGAAAGAATGACTGAGTGGGAGAGAATGAAGCCCAATTTGTTTCCCCCAATTTGTTTTGACCCAATTTTTGGTTTGCCGCTCTCAATTATTTCAATTATTTCATTTGCCGCTATCAATAATTCAGTACCACAACTACGTGTCCCTCCCTTTATTCCCCAAGTTTCAGAAAATAAAAAATTAATTTAATTGGAGATCTTAGTAGATCGCTACTATTTTCAAAATGACTCGTAACTAGTGCTTTGTTACGGATTATTGTTTCTATTTTTAAAAAAATATTTTTGAACGATCCAACCGTACGGATGGCAAAATATATCTAATATAATGATATTCCCCAAGTTTCAGAAAATAAAAAATTAATTTGATTGGAGATCTTATTAGATCACTACTATTTTCAATATGACTCGTAACTAGTGCTTTGTTACGGATTATTATTTCTATTTTTTTAAAAATATTTTTGAACGATCCAACCGTACGGATGGCAATATATATCTAATACAATGATATTCCCCAAGTTTCAGAAAATAAAAAATTAATTTGATTGGAGATCTTAGTAGATCACTACTATTTTCAATATGACTCGTAACTAGTGCTTTGTTACGGATTATTATTTCTATTTTTAAAAAAATATTTTTGAACGATCCAACCGTTCGGATGTCAATATATATCTAATATAATGATATTCCCCAAGTTTCAGAAAAGAAAAAATTAATTTGATTGGAGATCTTAGTAGATCACTACTATTTTCAATATGACTCGTAACGAGTGCTTTGTTACGGATTATTATTTCTATTTTTTAAAAAATATTTTTGAACGATCCAACCGTACGGATATCAATATATATCTAATATAATTATATTCTCCAAGTTTCAGAAAATAAAAAATTAATTTGATTGGAGATCTTAGTAGATCACTACTATTTTCAATATGACTCGTAACTAGTGCTTTGTTACGGATTATTATTTCTATTTTTTAAAAAATATTTTTGAACGATCCAACCGTACGGATGTCAATATATATCTAATATAATGATATTCCCCAAGTTTCAGAAAATAAAAAATTAATTTGATTGGAGATCTTAGTAGATCACTACTATTTTCAATATGACTCGTAACTAGTGCTTTGTTACGGATTATTGTTTCAATTTTTTAAAAAATATTTTTGAACGATCCAACCGTACGGATGGCAATATATATCTAATATAATGATATTCCCCAAGTTTCAGAAAATAAAAAATTAATTTGATTGGAGATCTTAGTAGATCACTACTATTTTCAATATGACTCGTAACTAGTGCTTTGTTACGGATTATTATTTCTATTTTTAAAAAAATATTTTTGAACGATCCACCCGTACGGATGGCAATATATATCTAATATAATGATATTCCCCAAGTTTCAGAAAAGAAAAAATTAATTTGATTGGAGATCTTAGTAGATCACTACTATTTTCAATATGACTCGTAACTAGTGCTTTGTTACGGATTATTGTTTCAATTTTTTAAAAAATATTTTTGAACGATCCAACCGTACGGATCGCAATATATATCTAATATAATGATATTCCCCAAGTTTCAGAAAATAAAAAATTAATTTGATTGGAGATCTTAGTAGATCACTACTATTTTCAATATGACTCGTAACTAGTGCTTTGTTACGGATTATTATTTCTATTTTTTTAAAAAAAATTTTGAACGATCCAACCGTACGGATGGCAATATATATCTAATATAATGATATTCCCCAAGTTTCAGAAAAGAAAAAATTAATTTGATTGGAGATCTTAGTAGATCACAACTATTTTCAATATGACTCGTAACTAGTGCTTTGTTACGGATTATTATTTATATTTTTTAAAAAATATTTTTGAACGATCCAACCGTACGGATGTCAATATATATCTAATATAATGATATTCCCCAAGTTTCACAAAATAAAAAATTAATTTGATTGGAGATCTTAGTAGATCACTACTATTTTCAGTATGACTCGTAACTAGTGCTTTGTTACGGATTATTATTTCTATTTTTTAAAAAATATTTTTGAACGATCCAACCGTACGGATGGCAATATATATCTAATATAATGATATTCCCCAAGTTTCAGAAAAGAAAAAATTAATTTGATTGGAGATCTTAGTAGATCACTACTATTTTCAATATAACTCGTAACTACTGCTTTGTAACGGATTATTATTTCTATTTTTTAAAAAATATTTTTGAACGATCCAACCGTACGTATGTCAATATATATCTAATATAATGATATTCCCCAAGTTTCAGAAAATAAAAAATTAATTTGATTGGAGATCTTAGTGTTAGTAGTATTTTTTTTGTGTTCGTTCGCAGGGAAGGACTGAATGTAATATCAAGTTCAAGTTTCTTATCTCTCACAATTTAGAAGTGTAAAAGAATGTTGTGTTTGTTTATAAACTAAATTAAACTAAACTAAATTAAACTAATTATCAATCTGTGTTCGTTCGCAGGGAAAGACTGAATGTAATATCAAGTTCAAGTTTCTTATCTCTCACAATTTAGAAGTGTAAAAGAATGTTGTGTTTGTTTATAAACTAAATTAAACTAAACTAAATTAAACTAATTATCAATCGAGAATAAAATATATGAGGAAAACAATCCAAGAACTGGGGTTCTTCACTTGGTTTCAATGCACATTCAATATCTATGTGATGTCTATGTTCTTACTCTGCTGAAAACAATTCTTCTAAGGTTATAATGTTCTCTTCCAAGATACAATATAATGTCTACAACTATACCCTAATTGTCACTTCCGTGATACAATCAAAGACAATCATAAACTATTAAGCTCCAAGAATTATAAGTCTCACAACTCTCCTATTAATCTCCCAATCAAATATTCGAGTTATGTCTGTTAAATCATGTACTAAAATTGCAACTCCTCTTCCAAGTTATTACAATCCCTAAAATCCAATCAAAGGTTCATGACTCCCCTAATTGTGTTAAGCCCTCAATAACAGATCAGCAAAGCAAGAAAATCACAGATAATTAAACACACATGAATACCAAGGAATACTACCCAATCCTCAGATTAAAGATTTAGTTACACATAATTAAAGAAGAAAACAAAATAATAATGATAATGAATGAAAACATAATATTGAAGAACGAAAGTACCTTGATATGATTACAAGCTATGAATTGTTATCTATTTACAATGGTAGGATGTGTTTAAATAGGCTCTACAAATCTTGCCCAGCAAGATATTGCCTTCTATTACAATTAGGATTTAAAGAAGGTACCCAAAACTGCCCAGAATACAATTAGAATTAGAAAAAGGGCAAAACAGTAAATTCCCAGCCTTCTTTAATTAAGATTACGTGCGCGCCTTTAATAAGCTTATTTCTTGCACTTGTTTCCTATACCATGTTGTAGAAAATCTCTCAAGCTTCGCGTGGGCAGTAAGATCGCTGAAAACGGACTTCTAGAACTCCAGATATGGCCAAAACAGTATAAGCTGCGCAGCCTTCCCGGAAAATCCGAATTTTACTCAATTAAATCTCCAAAAACGACAAAAGCTTAGATATTCTTGGAAACCTGCACAACTACACAAAACACATCAAAACTACACAAACTTGAGTCCAAAACAATCAATTTAAGCCGAACGGAGGCATTCCAAGTGGATATAAAATCCACTTATCAAACCCCCAAACTTAAACTGATGCTTGTCCTCAAGCATAAACAATTACAACTACCTAATTAGTACCACTTCCGTAGGTGATCACGGTTGCATTTGGCATATGCAACAAGCCCTTTAAACCCCTAGGCAGCCCTAGTGGACGAGTAAGGTCTCGTGAGGGCCTATAGCGAATGTACCCACAAAATCCATTTAACCTAATGCAATGCAATGCATGAATGCAACTAATATGAAAAATGCAATTATTCTAACCTACCATACCTTCAAATCCTCTCATGCCATATCAACTTAAGAATCAAAGTAAATACGCAATGTCTTGGTGTCGAAAGTGCAAGTATTCACATAGTCTACTCAATGAACATGTATAAGTTCTCACAAGTCCATGTCAAGTGTAAGAATAAGTTAGTAAGCATGCTAAGCCTACAAGAGCACATCTTTGAGACAAAACTCGGGATCTCATACGCAAAAACAAGCAAACACTCACAATCCACTCACAAAAGAATATTCACTCAAGATCAAGGGTAAGTGTATCACTCAATTCCAACAAAATCATAAACATGCTTGACATTTGGTATCAATCTAACTCTTAACACAACATACATCAATGACGATCATCAAAAGGTCTTTAATTGGGTTGTAACGTGGGCTAGGGACAAGGTATGTCAAATAAGCCAAAACAGGTGAAGTGTCAAAAGCTAGTAAGCACCATAATAAATCATTCACAACACCCTATTTTCCCCCCCACATAAATTTTACTAAGAACACTCGACTAGTCGACTAAAATAGGATCACAACAAACACAAACTTGCTCTCATAATATTTTTTTTTTTCTTTTTTTTTTCTTTTTTTTTTCTCTTTTTTTTTTCTTCTTTTTTTTTTTTTTTTTTCGAGAGCTAAATAAAACAATAATATAAACAATAACAATGATCCCACAATTTATTACATATGCCGACTATCAAGTAACAACCAAACCCAATTTCAATATTTTCCCCAAAATTATGACCAACAATAAACCCCTCCTTGCACACCTTATTACTTCCTTAAGCACTTTACTAGCCTTTGACAATGTGGGTTCAAATTAATGCAAGGCCAATACAAGAAAAAGGATATATGGCAAGTAACGTGGTGTGTCACCGAAAAATAGGATTAAGCTCAACGGGTTAACTAATTGATCATGTAAACATGGTGTGGTAATATGGGAAAATATGTGGTTATTCCTAATTGCCTTTATCATTTTAATCGTCAAATAATGTCATGCATTTCAAGAAAGACATCAAACAACTGCTAGCAATGCAAACAATCCGTGGACACTCAAGCAAACGAATAAATTGCAAAAAATATGCAATATGGCTCAAAAACTCACTTGGTGGAAAAACATACTCAATCCCAAGCAAAAATCTCTCTAACGCACCAACTTGTATTCAAAGCATGCAAACTAAATCATCTTGCACATATTCATGTCCTTCTAATTACTTACAACATTCAATAAGTCTACTAGCTTCAACTTACTAGTGTATGTGTGTGCACAAGAACAAAGCATATCACTTCTCAATCAAAAGCGTCAACAACACAAAATTCCTATCAAGCATGGGTGCAAATGCAAACTATTATGAACTCACATGAATACAAACATAAAAACATAATGTCCTATATGAAACAAACGTAGATAACACAAACATAAATGCATAATTTACTACTACTAATATGCAAATCATGAAATCCTACATGAACAATTAATACAACAACAACTACATATCCCTCAAACCACCCCCAAACTTAAAATATTCAATGTCTGCATTGAATGGAAAGTAATACAAGGGATAGCAGAAAACATACCTGAATACCGAAGCAGTCACCCTCCTCGAATGAATCTGGTGGAGGATATTGCGCACGAGCTCCATAGACTGGCCACCTTGCCTGAATACTACAAAACCCACAATTGACAAGAACACAAATTCGTAATAAAAATAAGATTAGAGAAAAAGATTTACCCAATACGAATCAAAGAGGTGAACTTGCAATTAATTCCTCTTTAGAATTGAATATTTAGAGATTTAAATAAAATAGAAGAGGAATTGGATTTGTATGTATAGGTGGGTATATACAAATAATAATAATAATAATAATAATAATAATAATAATAATAATAATAATTAGAATAGAAATAGGTTTAGAATTTTTGAAGAAAAGATGGAGGGTTTTGGAACTGAAATAGGAAAAGAATTAGGTTTAGAGATGAAAGAATAAGAGATATAAAAAGAATAGGGGTAGAAAGAATTTTTTTTTTTTTTTATAACACTGACACCTAGGGGTGAGCAATGGTCGGGTTGGTCGGGTTGAAAGGGCTAAACCACCCAACCCATATTTTACGGTTTTGAAATTTAACAACCCGTTACCGTAACCGTTACCGTTAGTACTAAAAAAAACCGTCCAAAATATAACGGTTTGGTTTGGGCGGGTTGGGTTTTAAACCACTTAAAAAATTTAAACTTGTAAAAAATTAATCGACACAATTGTATAATGCATCAATGGACTGACATCACAAAATATCACCAAAATATGGTAATTAAGTTACAAAGTCTTACGGACCAGCAAAATAACGTTGTTTAGGTAAAATGATAGTTGAGAAAAATAGGGTTACAAACTTACCGATTTAGTCTTTTTACATATTGTAACTATTGTAAGCACATTTTTTTTCTTTTTATATAATTATATATTAATTATTAATTTGAATTATATTTATTAAATAATAATAAAAATTAATTATTATATATTATTATATATTCGGGTGGAACGGGTTATATTGGTCGGGTTGATAAGGCAAACCGAACCCAACCATTATTTTTCGGTTTTTAAAAATTCGAAACCGTTACCAACCCGAACCGTTACAAAACCGTAAATTCTGGTTTGGGCGGTTTGGATTGGACGGTTTGGGCGGGTTTGGAAAATTTTGCTCACCCCTACTGACACCACAAAACAATTTGGACAACACCCGAGCCATGCAACATGCGCGCACAACAGGGCAAACTGCTCACATACCAGACACGGCAGCGCAAACTGCGCATCAGGTTAGCAGACTGCGTCAATACCAGTAACGCAGGCGCAACCTGCGTTACCCCTCAAAAATCGTTTTTTTTTTTTTTTTTTTTTTTTTTTTTTTTTAAACACTCAAATTTTTTTATTTTTTTTTCTACACTAATGCATGGGTTGCCTCCCACGAAGCGCTTCTTTAACGTCAATAGCTTGACGTATTTCTACCTGCAAACTTCAATGAACAGAAAAAGCAAATAGATGCACATATCTACGAATTTCTAATATAAGCATATTGTGCAAATTAACCTTAGATTCATTGAAAGGTACGAAAACTTTCAAGAACCTATCATGCTCAAAAGACTTGGAAACATCAAAATAGCTAGAAAAGTCATCAGAATAATCATTATAAGTACGACTCATATACTCCTCCCAAATCGGATCCTTATACTCTAAAGCAAGATTTTCAATTTCATCAATCTTAACTTCCTTCTCTTCTATAATTGGACACTCATCAATTTTAATCTCGTCTACCAATGTATTAAGCTCAAAATTTTCTAGATTTGGTAGAATTTCAATTGCATCCAAATTATCATTAATGCGCATGGGACAATTATCAACTACACAAGTAGACTCATCAGACACAAAATTATCATCAATTGCTAAACAAGAATCATGGCATAGAGGAAAATTGACACAAGGAGGAGTTCGATAACATCCTTCATACCACACTGCTCGAACTTCCCAAATAAAATTATTTAGTTTAGCATTCTCCTCGTACCAAGCTATTGAATCACATGGAATATCATTATCACTAGCAATTTTTAAAGTTGGTTCATCAACAACTCCCAATGAAAGTAAAGGAGGATTAGACTGAGTTCCTTGAATAATTTTATTGAGCGCAATCTCCCAATCAGCAAGTAAAGAAGGATTAGACTGAGTTAAACTCGTATCAACATCATTGCACATATATGGATTAAAATCATCATGATATTGATTTTCAAACGAATATGAATAATCATTGCTAGGGGCATATGGAGCATAAAATGAGTTCTCAGTATAGAACGAATTCACCTGATATGCATTACAATCCTCATAAGCATTGAATTGTGGGTAAGGATTGAAATCTTGATATTGTTCCTGACTGTTGTAGAAATTCTGAGCGTTGTTCCAACCAAAGTTGTACTCCATCTAGTCTCTCTCCTCAAAACCAAAGAAAGAAATACAAAAAGAAAGAAAAGAAAAATATATACAAAGATAAAATCTAAACTACAAGAAACAATTAACCTAAACTCAACTATACTGCCTTCCCCGGCAGCGGCGCCAATTTGTTAGTAGTATTTTTTTTGTGTTCGTTCGCAGGGAAGGACTGAATGTAATATCAAGTTCAAGTTTCTTATCTCTCACAATTTAGAAGTGTAAAAGAATGTTGTGTTTGTTTATAAACTAAATTAAACTAAACTAAATTAAACTAATTATCAATCGAGAATAAAATATATGAGGAAAACAATCCAAGAACTGGGGTTCTTCACTTGGTTTCAATGCACATTCAATATCTATGTGATGTCTATGTTCTTACTCTGCTGAAAACAATTCTTCTAAGGTTATAATTTTCTCTTCCAAGATACAATATAATGTCTACAACTATACCCTAATTGTCACTTCCGTGATACAATCAAAGACAATCATAAACTATTAAGCTCCAAGAATTATAAGTCTCACAACTCTCCTATTAATCTCCCAATCAAATATTCGAGTTATGTCTGTTAAATCATGTACTAAAATTGCAACTCCTCTTCCAAGTTATTACAATCCCTAAAATCCAATCAAAGGTTCATGACTCCCCTAATTGTGTTAAGCCCTCAATAACAGATCAGCAAAGCAAGAAAATCACAGATAATTAAACACACATGAATACCAAGGAATACTACCCAATCCTCAGATTAAAGATTTAGTTACACATAATTAAAGAAGAAAACAAAATAATAATGATAATGAATGAAAACATAATATTGAAGAACGAAAGTACCTTGATATGATTACAAGCTATGAATTGTTATCTATTTACAATGGTAGGATGTGTTTAAATAGGCTCTACAAATCTTGCCCAGCAAGATATTGCCTTCTATTACAATTAGGATTTAAAGAAGGTACCCAAAACTGCCCAGAATACAATTAGAATTAGAAAAAGGGCAAAACAGTAAATTCCCAGCCTTCTTTAATTAAGATTACGTGCGCGCCTTTAATAAGCTTATTTCTTGCACTTGTTTCCTATACCATGTTGTAGAAAATCTCTCAAGCTTCGCGTGGGCAGTAAGATCGCTGAAAACGGACTTCTAGAACTCCAGATATGGCCAAAACAGTATAAGCTGCGCAGCCTTCCCGGAAAATCCGAATTTTACTCAATTAAATCTCCAAAAACGACAAAAGCTTAGATATTCTTGGAAACCTGCACAACTACACAAAACACATCAAAACTACACAAACTTGAGTCCAAAACAATCAATTTAAGCCGAACGGAGGCATTCCAAGTGGATATAAAATCCACTTATCACTTAGTAGATCACTACTATTTTCAATATGACTCGTAGCTAGTGCTTTGTTACGGATTATTATTTTTATTTTTTAAAAAATATTTTTGAACGATCCAACCGTACGGATGTCAATATATATCTAATATAATGATATTCCCCAAGTTTCAGAAAAGAAAAAATTAATTTGATTGGAGA
Source organism: Kitagawia praeruptora (assembly GCA_037693485.1). Classification (NCBI taxonomy): domain Eukaryota; kingdom Viridiplantae; phylum Streptophyta; class Magnoliopsida; order Apiales; family Apiaceae; genus Kitagawia; species Kitagawia praeruptora. Next base: position 102,855,296 of record CM075354.1, on the reverse strand, counting down.
TCTTAGTAGATCACTACTATTTTCAATATGACTCGTAACTAGTGCTTTGTTACGGATTATTGTTTCAATTTTTTAAAAAATATTTTTGAACTATCCAACCGTACGGATCGCAATATATATCTAATATAATGATATTCCCCAAGTTTCAGAAAATAAAAAATTAATTTGATTGGAGATCTTAGTAGATCACTACTATTTTCAATATGACTCGTAACTAGTGCTTTGTTACGGATTATTATTTCTATTTTTTTAAAAAAAATTTTGAACGATCCAACCGTACGGATGGCAATATATATCTAATATAATGATATTCCCCAAGTTTCAGAAAAGAAAAAATTAATTTGATTGGAGATCTTAGTAGATCACAACTATTTTCAATATGACTCGTAACTAGTGCTTTGTTACGGATTATTATTTTTATTTTTTAAAAAATATTTTTGAACGATCCAACCGTACGGATGTCAATATATATCTAATATAATGATATTCCCCAAGTTTCAGAAAATAAAAAATTAATTTGATTGGAGATCTTAGTAGATCACTACTATTTTCAGTATGACTCGTAACTAGTGCTTTGTTACGGATTATTATTTCTATTTTTTAAAAAATATTTTTGAACGATCCAACCGTACGGATGGCAATATATATCTAATATAATGATATTCCCCAAGTTTCAGAAAAGAAAAAATTAATTTGATTGGAGATCTTAGTAGATCACTACTATTTTCAATATAACTCGTAACTACTGCTTTGTAACGGATTATTATTTCTATTTTTTAAAAAATATTTTTGAACGATCCAACCGTACGTATGTCAATATATATCTAATATAATGATATTCCCCAAGTTTCAGAAAATAAAAAATTAATTTGATTGGAGATCTTAGTAGATCACTACTATTTTCAATATGACTCGTAGCTAGTGCTTTGTTACGGATTATTATTTCTAATTTTTAAAAAATATTTTTGAACGATCCAACCGTACGGATGTCAATATATATCTAATATAATGATATTACACGTCACCCTTGTGGGTGCCACGTCAGCAGTTGTGCGTCCCACACTGCCACGTCAGCAGTGGTGGGTCCCACATCTGTCACGTCATATTTTTTTAAAAAAAATATAAATTTATCTAATGCAACACTACAGGTATCTAATGCAACGCTTTCTGCCACGTCAGCAAATGCCACGTCAGCAAAGGTGGGCCCCTCTTCTGCCACGTCAGCAATTGTGGGTCCCGCAATTGCCTCGTCAGCATGATGGGCCTCCTTCCACGTCACCCTTGTGGGTCCCACACTGCCACGTCAGCAGTTGTGGGGCCCACATCTGCCACGTCAATTTTTTTAAAAAAAATATGAATATATCTAATGCAACACTTCAAAGAGCAAACGCAACACTACTGGTATCTAATGCAACGTTTTTTGCCACGTCAGCAAAGGTGGGCCCCACTTCTGCCACATCAGCAAATGTGGGTCCCACATGTGCCACGTCAGCAAATGCCACGTTAGTGCATGTGGGTCCCACTCCTGCCACGTCACCATTTATAAAAATAAAAAATTATCTAACGCAACGCCATCAGTTAGTGTTGCATAATGTGAAACACTGTGGGTAAAACGCAACGCTAATCTATATCTAACGCAACACCAATTCAGCTCAGTTGCAAAAGACCCAAAACTTCTATCTAACGAAACGCTTTCTGTGCAACGCTTTGTAAAAAGGGTTGCGTATGCTCACTTATGGCGTAGTGATTTTTACCAGAGTTAGTCCAAGTTTTAATGATGTTTCTTTCTTTAGCAAGTTCAGATTCAAGATAAGCATGCTTTTTCAATAATTCAGTTTTAACAATAATAGCATCATCTCTCTCTCTCTCTCTCTTTCTGAATTTTTAACATCTTGACTAATTCTAAATCTAGATAGTCATTTCTCTTTCTAAGGTCTAGACTTTCAGATTTTATTCTTTCATTTTCTAAAGTCTGATCTCTGTAGCTAACATGCAAGATTTTAAGAAAGATTCTTAACTCAGATATATTAGTAGTATCAAAAGCTAGAGTAGAGTGAGGTACCTTGATCTCAATAGCTTCAGAGATACTATCAGGATTTGCCATCAAGGCATAGTTCACTTCATCTTCAGAGTCTGAAGTGTCAGCCCAGTCCTTCTTCTTTGTGATGTAAGATTGACAATTATCAGCTTTGGCTTTCTTGCACTCAGGTGCAAAATGTTCTTTCTCACCACAATTATAGCATTTCATCTTGGACTTGTCCACTTTCCCAGACCTGCCTTCCTTTCCCTCAGCTTTTCTGAAATTCTTCTCTCATGATTGTATAGCTTTTTGGATCTTAACTGTTGTATAATAACAGAGTGGCTCTGATGCCAATTGTTAGGTCCGGAATAACGTAGAAGGGGGGTTGAATACATTATTTAAAAAATATTTTGATTTTTGATGTGGATATGAGATCAAAAATACTGAATCGAAATAACACAACTGTTTGGGAAATATCTTTTAATAATAGATAAAACCCGGAGGTTTGTTACACAATCTAATCCTATGGATCAGCTACAAAATCAAACACTCCTAGGATAGTTTAGGCACGAGGACCTTCTACCTGACACTTCCTGAAAGCGGGCCTAGCAGCTTACACAGAGAAGATATAAGAGAGAGAAGAGAGAGTTGTGTGTTGAGGTGTATTTTGAAATGAAATACAACAGGCCTATTTATAGAATTTAGAAAGTTACTATGCAGCTAAATTAACGTAATTGCTGACATTTTTATCTACTTTTTTTCTTCCGCCGCCTGCTGCCTCTTTTTTTCTCTTCAAACAATTCTGCAGAATTGTTGTTTTTTTCAACATTCTTGATTTGAACATGGTCCCACATGTTTTTTACCTTTTGCTTTTACTTTGTCAAATGAATAGTATTTTTGTTACTATTCACATGAATAGTAATTTCAGTTACTATTCACATGAATAGTAATTTTCGGATACTATTTACATGAATAGTAATTTCGGATACTATTCACATGAATAGTAATTTCGGATACTATTCATTTTCCTCTTAATTTGACATCCTTAAATATTCAGCTTCCAACTAACTAGAGGATATCAACACTGCTCTAAACTCAATCATATCTCTTAACAGTTTTTCTGAGTTAGATACTTTGATTACTTTGTGAGGTGTTGACGCCTAGTGCAACTGGTCTGGTTCACAAACGACTAACATTCACTCGTAGTCTTCGTATCATGTCTTTAAGAACACTGCTAAGATTTGTGCAACCATGAAAACTTTATCACTGGAATCTTTTGGTCCTTCAACTGAATCATCTGTACATCTTATTTTGTCACTCAGACTTGATTATGTTAATGAACTTCTTTCAGCGACTTGATCCTTGTTGATGCTTGTTCTTCAACTTTCACGATCCCTGTATAGAGTTAATATTATTTATTTTTTATCTTAGTTGAGTTATATATGTCCTCTATTACATATTACATTACATTATGATTTACAATAAATTTTAAAAACCAAATTTGATAAAATCGAAGGCTAAAAATTCTTTTAACCCGACTAGTAAATATAGACATTGGAATTGAATTAAAAACCAAATTTGATAAGTTTCAAGTCTGAAAATTCTTTTAAGCTGACTACTAATATACATGGGCATGATGAAATTAAACATACCTTTTAATCAAGATATAATTAAAGAATACTTTCCATATAAGCTATTTTTGATAACCAATGATGTAGTAATTCTCCATGATGAATATGTTTTCCCTTCCTTCTCCAACACTTAACCAACAAACACCTTGCACGATACCTACTAAATCACAACCTCTTTTACCTCTTGTCCTTGCACTTCAAGAAAACTAAAGTCCTTTGGCACTCATTGTTTCAGACAATTTCTAAGTTGTTGAGAACTACCAACTTCTTTGTCTCTTTTGTTTTCTCCTTAAGATTCAAAACTGCTTAACATTTTGATGTTTTAATATAAAAGCAAAACATTATCCTTGTTCAAAAATCATACGAAAGAAAAATGACTACTGCAAGATTTATCAAATGTGTGACAGTAGGAGATGGAGCAGTAGGAAAGACCTGTATGCTCATATCATACACCAGCAATACATTTCCAACTGTATGCTACTAATTCCTTCTTCTTCTTCTTCTTTTTTTATTTTTTCTTACCTAAACATTTTGATATAAAGTCCAGGAGTACATTTATTTATTTGACTAATTTTAAGGCTTGTACTGAATAATATTTTTATTGTCTCTTAGGATTACGTTCCAACTGTGTTTGACAACTTCAGTGCTAATGTGGTGGTAAATGGTAGTACAGTAAACCTGGGCCTGTGGGATACTGCAGGCAAGTCTCATTTCTGCATACGTTCGAATGAAAAGTACTTGTTGCGTAACGTAAATTCATGAAAAGATTTTGCTGTATGTATAATTCCAGGACAAGAGGATTACAACAGGCTAAGGCCATTGAGTTACAGAGGAGCTGATATCTTTCTTTTGGCTTTCTCTCTAATTAGCAAGGCCAGCTATGAGAACATCTACAAGAAGGTTTAACCAAATTCTTTCTGTAAACATTTATCTGTTTTCCTTTCAAAAATTTAGCTTGATCGATATGTTTAATTTTTATATGTAGTGGATACCTGAGTTGAAACACTATGCACCAAATGTACCAATTGTACTTGTGGGGACCAAACTTGGTAAGATAAGTATTTCTCATAGTACACACAAGTTTATTTCACAGCATAAGAGTACTTTCAACCATAAACAAAAAATGCAGATTTGAGAGAAGACAGACAATTCGTAAGTGATCATCCTGGTGCGACAATAATATCAACAGCTCAGGTAATTTCATTGATTGCAAATGAAGAAATTATTAGATTCGATATGTTCAGATATACATACTAGCTACATGACTCGCTAATGTTAACGAAAAGTATTATCAATAGGGAGAAGAACTTCGGAAGATGATCAATGCAGTCGCGTATATAGAGTGCAGTTCCAAAACACAGAAGGTAAATGTATCATCATTAATTAAGTACTGCGCGCTATGACATTTTAATCATGTAGTTCCATAACAAATAGACAGTATCAAATATCTACTGACCCTTAAGCTTCGAAAGATGATCAATGGAGTTGCATATATTGAGTGCAGTTCCAAAACACAGAGGGTAAGTGTATCATCATCTAGTACAGTAGTATTTTGACAACAACACACTGATTCCTGAGGAAATTAAAATTAAAAAAATGCAAACCTTAAATTATGCAGTTAGAAACTGGATAGTAATGAATATCTAGCTACTGACCAAAAATGTTTTCATTTGTGTTGTGATATTTCAGAATGTGAAATCTGTGTTTGATACAGCAATAAGAGTAGCCTTGATGCCACCCAAACAGAAGAAGAAGCCACAGAAGCAAAAGCGATGCACGTTTCTATAGTGTCCCTGATCATGTCCACGTCATATGAGAATTCGAACTTTCAAAATAAGATTTTGTAACCTCTAAAAGAACAGACATGTATGTATGTATGTTTTTTTGTTTTTAAAGGTAATTGACATGCATGTATGTTATGTTGCTGCAAGCTGCTTATATATTTGCATTTCAATCAAGTTTTGTTGGAAACGTGTATGGGCTCTTGCACCAAATATATAAAAACTTGGTATAACACAAACACACACCTGTATATATTAATAAGCTACAACAACAAGGCTTCGGCCTTTCTTTTTCACTCAGAGCGCTCTCTTTCTCTCCTATTACAACTTCACTTTGGTTGTGTTGTGTTTCTTGGTGTGTTTTTATTGTTCATCTAGGTACTAGTATTTATAGGCTATAATTGACTACATCATGGCTTACATACGTTCATGTGAAACTTTGACAGCCTCTACTTCATATTCAATGATCAATCACAATTTGAACTTCTCTTCTCCTTGTTTTTCTTTCCTTCACACATGCAGCCTACTTTATTGATTGAATGCTTTAATTTATTCAACCATCTATTTTACTACTTCCAGAAGAGTTTGACAGATTCTAACACTCCCCCTCAAACTCGACTTTCCATTCCGAGCTTCTCTTTCATTTTCTGAAATGTATCCGGCTTCAATGGCTTCGTGAAAATATCCGCTAAGTTGTCTTCGGTTTTGCAGTGTACTAGCTCCACAATTTTGTCGTTCACCTGTTCTCGAATAAAATGGTATTTAATGTTGATGTGCTTGCTTCGACTGTGTGACACTGGATTTTTCGCAAGTGAAATAGCAGACTTATTATCCACATAAATAGTAACCGGATCCTCCTTTGCAAGATTTAACTCGCTCAATATGTAGCCTATCCACATAGCTTGACATGCGCACGCTGCTGCTGCCATGTATTCTGCCTCACATGTTGAGAGAGCAACTGTCTGTTGCTTCTTTGATGACCATGAAAATATCGCTGAACCGATATGAAAAGCATAACCTGAAGTGCTTTTCCTGTCATCCAAATCTCCACCATAATCACTATCTGAGTAGCCAACTAATTTTGAATCTTTAGAATGCGTGTAGAACAGACCATGATTAAGTATACCTTTTATGTACCTCAAAATTCTTTTGGCTGCCATGAAGTGATCTTGCTTCGGCTTCTCCATGTACCTACTAACCAGTCCAACTGCATACATGATATCGGGACGAGTGAAAGTTAGGTACCTCAGACTTCCAACCAAACTTTTGAACAATGTCGGATTTACCGACTCTCTTGTTGAATCAGTTCTGAGCTTTATGCTCGTTTCTGCGGGCGTGCTCACCGGCTTGCAATCTTCTATTCTGAACTTGCTTAAAATCTGCTCGGCATATTTTTTCTGAGACATAAAAATCCCATTTTTGCTTTGCTTCACCTCGACTCCAAGAAAGTACGACATTTGACCAATATCTGTTATCTCAAATTCATTAGTCATAACTTTCTTAAAATCATCAAACATACCAGGGTTGTTTCCGGTAAAGATCATGTCGTCCACGTATAAACACACGATCATAATATCTCCCCCTGAATTTGTTTTGGTGTAGAGTGCATGCTCGTATGGACTCTTCACAAAACCATTCTTCTGAAAGTATTCATCAACCCTTGTGTTCCATGCTCTCGGGGCTTGCTTCAACCCGTACAGTGCTTTCTTTAGTCGGTAGACTTTATCTTCCTTGCCTTTCTAAACATATCCAGGAGGCTGCTCAATATAGACCTCTTCTTCGAGATATCCATTCAAGAATGCTGACTTTACATCCATCTGATAAATCTTCCATTGATTCTGAGCTGCAATAGCTGTAAGTAGTCTGATGGTATCAACTCGTGCAACTGGAGCAAACACCTCATCATAGTCAATTCCGTATCTTTGCTTATAGCCTTTAGCCACTAGCCTTGCCTTGTGCTTCTCTACTTTGCCTTCTTGATTTGTCTTGGTCTTATAGACCCATTTGACACCAATTGCTTTGTGTCCTTCTGGAAGACTTGTAAGCTCCCAAGTATCATTCTTCTTAATAGCACCAATTTCTTCATCCATGGCTTTGTTCCATTTCCTTTCTTCAAAAGCTTCCTCAAATGTAACTGGATCACACTCAGCCATCAAACAAAATAGTGAATAATCAAAGGTAGTTTGTACCGGACTTGTTGCTTCATAAATACTATCCAGACTCCGCATTTTTCTGGGTGCTCCCCCTGAACTATTGCTGTTATTGCTGCTTCCTGAACTCGATGGTGTCGAGGCAGGAGTTTGTTGAATTGGACTTTGTGGAGGAGTTGGATCATCCTCTCCACCATCTTCTATGTTGGAGTCATCGCCATCATCATCATCATTAAAGAACAAGCCTGAAACTTTTCTTTCTTCCTCGCTCCATCTCCAGTAATCAGATTCATCGAACTCAACATCTCGAGAAATGATTAATTTCTTCGTGAGGGTATTATAGAGTCTGTATGCCTTGCTTCTTTTGTCATATCCGGTAAAGATGCACTTCTCGCCTTTGTCATCCAACTTCTTTCTTTTCTGATCTGGAACATGTGCATATGCAATGCACCCGAAAATTCTGAGATGTCCCACTGATGGTTTGATTCCACTCCATGCTTCATTTGGAGTTTTGTTCCTGACACTTTTTGTTGGACAGCGATTCAACAAATAAACTGCACATAATACGGCTTCAACCCAGAAAGTTCTTGGCATATTTTTGCCTTCACCATGCTCCTTGCCATGTTAAGAATGGTGCGATTCTTCCTCTCTGCAACTCCATTTTGTTGTGGAGTATATGCCATTGTCAACTGATGATTTATTCCATGTGCTCTGCAGAAGCTTCTTAACAAGTTTGAAGTGTACTCGCCTCCTCTGTCTGATCGAAGTACCTTCAAATAATGGCCACTTTGCTTTTTTGCCAGTGATTTGAACTCCTTGAATTTATCAAGAGCCTCCGCCTTTTCTTTAATGATATAGACCCAACTTTTCCTGCTAAAATCATCAATAAAAGTTAGGTAATACCTATTCCCGCCAACTGATGGAATATCAAATGGACCAGCAATATCATTGTGAACAATCTCCAATGGCCTTCTGGCTCTCCATGATTTTTCAACCGGAAAGCTTTGTCGGTGTTGCTTCCCGTTGACACACGCTTCACACAAATTATCTGGTTCCTTGATTTCTGGCAAGTCGTCCACCATCTTTGTCCTTGACAATAACTTCAAACCAGAAAATCCAAGATGACCAAATCTTAAATGCCATAACCACGAGTCATTTTTAATGACTGACTTCAAACACTTCTGCACCTCCGTCTGCATATCAAGAGTGAAGAGACGATTCTTTGACATCTCCACGTTTGCAATTAATTCTCGAATCTGATTTCTGATGATCAGAGAATTATCCTGCATCTGAATATTATATCCCTTTTCCACAAGTTGGCCAAGACTGATGATATTACTTTTCAAAGTAGGTATATAATAAACATCATTTATATACTTCTTATCACCTTTCTTTGACACAATCGTAACAGTGCCGTTTCCTTTGACTGGAATCTTCGATGAGTCACCAAAAGTAACTTCTCCACTGATGGTGTTGTCTATCTCCGTAAATAATTCCTTATGGCCACACATGTGATTGCTGGCTCCCGAATCAAGATACCATGTATTCTTCTTGCCTTCGTCATCTCCTTTGTAAGTGAGGAACATAGCGGAATCCACATTTTTGTCTTCTTGTGCTGCGGCAAAATGACTTCTTTCTTCCACTTTTGGTGATCTACACTCATAACTGAAGTGACCATATTTGTTACAATTATAACATTGTAATTGATACTTGTCACCTCGTTGTTGGAATCCGCCTCTTCCTCGACCTCTGAAATTTTGACCACGACCAGATGGTTGATAACCTTCATTATTCTGGCCTCTACTGAACGTCTGTCTTCCACGTTCTTATCCACCTCGGTCGCTACCTCTATAGGCACCTCTGCCATGTGAAGAACTGCTACTGCCAGAACTGTCACCGATGGATACTTTACTTTGCAACGCCTTTTCCAAATGGCTTGCATCATCATATTGGTTCATCCGCTGCTCATGCGCTTGAAGTGAACCAACCAGTTCATCAATAGAAATCGTGGACAAATCTTTTGATTCCTCGATAGCAGTAACAACATAATCAAATTTTCTTGTTAGCGAGTGGAGGATCTTTTCCATGACCCGAACATCATCGAGACTTTCGCCATTTCTTTTCATTTCGTTTGTCACCATTTTCAAACGCGTAACATATTCACCGATATTCTCTGAAGTCTTCATTTTGATATTTTCGAACTCGCCACGAAGAACTTGGAGCCGCACCTTTTTTACTTTCTCGACTCCTTGGAATGATTTTTGTAAAATCTCCCACGCCTCTTTTGCTCTCTTTGCATTTAAAATTTTTTCGAAGGTGGATTCGTCGACACCTTGAAAAATTGTGTATAACGCCTTGTTGTCTTTTTTCCGAATTTCTTTTAACGTCGTCTTCTCGGCATTAGGAAGTGCTGTTTCAGCGGTAGCATTTTCAGGCTCGCTATAGCCGCTTTCAACGATATCCCAATTATCGTACGAACCGAGTAACACCTTCATTTGGATACTCCAGTTTCCATAATTTGTAGCCGTCAACTTTGGAATATTTTGTTGCACCATATTCGCCATTTTTTTAAAAAAAATATCTTTGCACAGTATAAGTGAATAGTACCGTATGTATGAATAGTACCGTATGAATAGTGTCGTACAGTATCCGTGAGACCGTGAATAGTACCGTTTGAACAGTATCCGTGAATAGTACCATATGAACAGTATCCGTGAATAGTACCGTATGAACAGTGTCCGTGAACAGTACCGTATGAACAGTACTTCGTCTTCTACGGCGTGAACAGTACTTTCCGGTAGAAATAGTGATCGGAATTTTTTTCCCAGAAATTTGCCAATTTCTTTTCCGAACGAAACCTTAGCTCTGATGCCACTTGTTGGAAACATGTATGGGCTCTTGCACCAAATATATAAAAAATTTGTATAACACAAACACACACCTGTATATATTAATAAGCTACAACAACAAGGCTTCGGCCTTTCTTTTTCACTCAGAGCTTCAGCTCTCTTTCTCTCCTATTACAACTTCACTTTGGTTGTGTTGTGTTTCTTGGTGTGTTTTTATTGTTCATCTAGGTACTAGTATTTATAGGCTATAATTGACTACATCATGGCTTACATGCGTTCATGTGAAACTTTGACAGCCTCTACTTCATATTCAATGATCAACCACAATTTGAACTTCTCTTCTCCTTATTTTTCTTTCCTTCACACATGTAGCCTACTTTATTGATTGAATGCTTTAATTTATTCAACCATCTATTTTACTACTTCCAGAAGAGTTTGACAGATTCTAACAAGTTTACCCTCGCCCTAATTCTAAATTAGCAATATCGATGATAAGCACATTTACAATTTAAACTAATATATAGTTGTCGTATGATCGTATCCATCAGTCGTCCCACTTACAACACAAAAGAAATTTAGTTTCATGAACAGGCTCGCAGGAGTCAAAAGATAAAAGATAGCAAGACAATTCTCCATCAACGGACCCGCGACACGCATATACCTGTAGACTGGGAAGATTTGTTAGTGACTCGATATTGAAACATATTTATTTTAACTCGGCTTGACTTTACAGTATCATTCATAGTTGTGAATTACCTAGGTACTCCATCTACTTGCGCTGGCTAAAAGTCACTTAAAGTTCAAGACACCAAATTTGGAGAAATTTGTCACATTTCAGAGGCGGCTCTTGAATATCTGCAATAGGGGTGTACACGAGTTGATAATATCGACCAATTCGATCCAAATTGATACTATTTTACTTGATCCAAACCGATTTTTTTAAAACCAATATGTAATTAGATTGAAAAAATGTTAACCCGATTTAAATGGGTTGGGTACGGGTTTTAAATTTTTTACCCAAACCAACCCAACTGGATTAAAAAATAAATTAATTTAATAAATTATTTTTTATATCCATGATCCATTATTACATTGGCCCATTTACATTGACCCAATTCAGTTAAAATACAAATTAGTAGTGGACGACCCAGACTAGTAGGAAATATTAACCCAACCCATCAAGTATTCAACCCTAGATCTCATTGCTATAAAAACTCTTAAGCCTAAGCTACAACACTCATTCATGTATTCAACCCTAGATCTGATTGTTGTTCTTTCCCGTTCATCCAGAAGTGTTTCGTGTAGCCAGAAGTGTTCAAAAGTATTATGAGGCTATCAAGATTGAAAGTAGAGTGCCTATTGCGTAGCAGTAGTGCTAACAAGTCTTTGTACCAGTCATATATATTCATGTATTTTGTCATGCAAACCATTAAAATACATGAAGTTTACTGAGAGAAAGTAACAACATTTTATCTGTTATAGAAACTATGAGATACAAGTTGTATGTTAAAATTTTTAAACATATGCTGAAATCTTTCATTAATTCTTTAAGCAACCACAAAAATGATAACAATTTTTTCTGCAGTTTTTTTAACATTTATTCATAACCCGTTCAAACCGATCCAAACCGATGGGATTTAATTGGATTAGATTATGAATTTAATTTTAGTGGATTGGGTTGAAAATTTTTCAAACCGACACTACAAGAAAGTAAGGTTAATTTCGACCAAATATTTTCGACTGCAGCTAATTTCGACCATATTTGGTCGAATTTAATCGTCCGGCAAATTTAGACCAAATACGGTCGAAGTTAGTAGCGGTCGAAAATAATCGATCGAATTTAGCAAAATTTCGACCATATTTAGTTGAATTTAGCAAGTTAGTTCCAGCAAAAGTAGGGGGAAAGTTCCCGCCAATTGAAAAATTAACTTCGACCATATTTGGTCGAATTTAGTAATTGGGATGAGCGGGAAAATTTATTTCAAACTTAACAAAAAAGCGGGAAACGTGTCGCCCAAAAAAATTTAAACTGTTCAACATTATTTTCGACCATATTTGGTCGAATTTAGCTAATTTCGACCAAATTAGGTTGAATTTATAATTTTCAGACTTTAAAAATTTTTAATCAAAAAATTAAATATTTGTACACATCATAAAAAAAATTTATAAATGGTGTACGTTCCACCATGTTTTATCTTCAAAATGGCATTATTCCTATTTTAATTTAATTTTTAAATTTATTTTATAAACTAGTTAAAAATGGAGAAAAATAAAAAAATTGAAAAATTAGTGAAAGTAGGGTAAGATTCATCACACAAATAGTGAGTATGCAACTATGGTGTGTATGAATTTTAAATTAAATTTTAGTTTTTTCTATTTTTATTTAATTTTTTAATTTGTTTTCCAAACTAGTTGACCGTTAAATTAACAAACCAAATTAATTTATTTTTTTTCTGAAATTTTGGCGAAAACATTAAAAAGGATAGATAATGACCACCGTATGATTGGGTCGTCGAGAAATATTTTGAAAAAAATCGAAACACTAAACCTTGACGAAACCCTGTTTAAGGGTTATGGTCAAAGTACTTGTTCACCGTTAAATTACCAAATCAAATTAATTTATTTTTTCCTGAAAATTTGGCAATAACATTAAAAAGGATGGATCTTGACCACTGTATGGTTGGGTCATCGAAAAATATTTTTAAAAGAATCAAAACACTAGTCAACTATCGATTTGACCGGTACTACTAGTTAGTGCTTTGGCTTGCTATTCTATTTTTTAAAAAATATTTATTGACGATCCAACCTACGTATGTCTTTATATATCTAATTTAGTGATATTTCCAAGATTTTAAAAAATAATAAATTAATTTGAATGGTAAAATTGGTAGTCAACTATCGATTTGACCGGTACTACTAGCTAGTGCTTTGCGTCAGATTGTTGTTTCTATTTTTTTAAAAATATTTATCGACGATCCAACCGTACATATGTCTTTATATATCTAATTTAGTGATATTTCCAAGATTTTAAAATATAATAAATTAATTTGGATGGTAAATTTGGTAGTCAACTGATAAGTGGATTTATATCCACTTGTAACGTTCCATATCGGCTTAAATTGGTGTACTTGGCCTCAAGTTTGTCGTATTTTTTATGTGTTTGTGTTTAGTTGTGCAGGTTTGCGAAATATCGTTTAGGGTTGGTGTTTCTTTCAATTTTGGAGATGATTTGAGCAATAGAATGAAGGATAGCGTATTTCCCTAGGCTACCATGAGGATTTATAAGTCAAGGATTGAAGAACGGGAAGTGGCAAAAGAATCGGAAGAGAAAACGGATAAGAAATGAGCAAATTGTTGAAAATGCGGATTTCAGGGTATGTTGCGCAGTCTACACTGCTTTGGCCATATCTGGAGTTCTAGAAGTCCGTTTTGGACGATCTTACTGTCCACGCGAAGCTTGGGAAATTTTCTACAAGAATAAAGCAAAATCAAAATTCTGGACAGAAATCCAAGCGCTGGCTCATATTTATATGAGTAGTCTAGGGTTGGAAATGAGAAAGGCTCATTCCAGATTGCATGGAAAAAAAAAGAGTTAAATATTTGTTTATATGCAAAATTAGCCACGAATGAGCTCTTTAATACTCGAGTAATTAAGTCTGAGGGGACTTAGTCCTAGTAACCTAAAGCCCTTGTGGTTTGGGATTGCTGATCTAACACTCGCTACATGGGTATTATTGTATAAGCCTTTTGGGGTCTCATTCGTTGCACGGTTAAATAAGCATGAGTATTGTATATAGTGTCGTAGTAATAAAGCATGAATTCCTGTCTAACTTGAATGAGGATGGAGGTGTTTCTAGGTTATGAAGTGTCTACAGTCTATTCTTTTTATAAACCTGTGATTGTCTTGGCGAAGGGCATGTATTATTTTTGACATAGTTTTGGGAGTATTTCTGATGAGCATGCACACACGCACGTTTCTGTTCATGTATTGTTAGTATACGGGGACTTAGTCGAGCTTTGCTTGGATTTATTCGCATTCTTTGAGATGTTTGCTTGTTAGTTGGTTTTGGTGAGTTTGAAGGGGATCTTTGCATTTTTTTCATATTAGTTGCATTCATGCATTGCATTGCATTGGATTTTGTGGGTACATTCGCTATAGGCCCTCACGAGACCTTACTCGTCCACTAGAACTGCCTAGGGTTTAAAGGGCTTGTTGCATATGCCAAATGCAACCGTGATCACCTACGGAAGTGGTACTAGTTAGTTAGTTAGTTGTAATTATTTATGCTTGAGGACAAGCATCGATTTAAGTTTGGGGGTGTGATAAGTGGATTTATATCCACTTGTAACGTTCCATATCGGCTTAAATTGGTGTACTTGGCCTCAAGTTTGTCGTATTTTTGATGTGTTTGTGTTTAGTTGTGCAGGTTTGCGAAATATCGTTTAGGGTTGATGTTTCCGCCAATTTTGGAGATGATTTGAGCAATGGAATGAAGGATGGCATATTTCCCTAGGCTACCATGTGGATTTATAAGTCAAGGATTGAAGAACGGGAAGTGGCAAAAGAATCGGAAGAGAAAACGGATGAGAAATGAGCAAATTGTTGAAAATGCGGATTTCAGGGTATGTTGCGCAGTCTACACTGTTTTGGCCATATCTGGAGTTCTAGAAGTCCGTTTTGGACGATCTTACTGTCCACGCGAAGCTTGGAAAATTTTCTACAAGAATAAAGCAAAATAAAAATTCTGGACAGAAATCCAAGCGCTGGCAGCGCTCTCCAAGCGCTGGCAGCGCTCTCCAAGCGCTGGCAGCGCCCAAATAGTGTCGAAACAGCAGTTTAAGCGCAGGCAGCGCATGGAGGAGCGCTGGCAGCGCCCAAACAGTGCCCATAATAGTAAATAGAGCGCAGACTACGCTCCAGGAAGCACTGGAAGCGATTGGCCGGCCAGAAATTGCTGAAAATTGTCCGTTTTGCCCCTATTCGAATTCTAGTTGTATTTTTGGTACCCAAACCTATTTCTAGTTGTATTATAGGTTGTTTTTCTTGCTGGGCAAGATATCTAGGCCTATAAAAACACATCTTAGCCTTGTAAATTGGATCGTTTTATTATTGTAACATAGAATTACAAGGGAGAAAAGGAGAAGGAGATTCAATGCTCGTGACAAGCAACGGATCAAGATCTACTTCATCTTTTGTGTTCTTTTCCTATTAATATTATTACTTCCATTCATTCTTTGTTTAATATCATGTTTTCATCAAATCTCATGGTGACAAACGGTTCAATTATGAACTAATCGTTGTCATGGGATTCTAACGGATTTAACTATGTAACTTAGTAGTTTGATTGCTTTAAAGATATGTGTGTGGTGAATTCTTGATATCCTCGTATGGTTAATCTTAATGCTTTTAGATGCGTAGCTAACATCTAAATTGAATTGTTAATATCTTGTGAAGTGAAAGTGGATCTTGAGATTTAGAACTTGCCATGCTAGCATAGGTTCATAATTGTTTATCAATATGATTCGTGGTGTGAGATGAAAATACTTATACTAACCTGTGTGATCTTAATGGATAACTTGCTCTTCAACCGTTATATTTTCAAATTCTATAGACATATAGGGTCTAAGCATAATTGATGTCTATTCATCTTCTATCTCTTTTGTGGATGTATGTTTAGTTTGGTATTCGTATACTGACAGGTAGCGTGTACTTATTTCGTGTTATTCGATCAGATATCAAAACCATCACATGCATGGATTAAAGGCATCAACTCTAGGCAAAGTAGATAATGAAGTTAGAGTCCCATGTTTTCTCTTGCATAAGAAATTCGATTTCAATTCTCATTAGTTAATTTTATTCTTAGTTTTATAATTTGCATCTTAGTTTAATTTAGATAGTTAAAACCCCAAATTGTTATTTGTCTTAGCAGTGAATTAAAACCATACATTGTTGCATAGGTACTAAATTGAATTAAAAACCAGATCTCTGTGGGAACGAACTTGACTTATATCTGTATTACTTGTGACCACGTACGCTTGCGTGATTTTGTGCTAACATCAGCTATCGATTTGACCAGTACTACTAGTTAGTGCTTTGCACTGGATTGTTGTTTCTATTTTTTAAAAAATATTTATCGACGATCCAACCGTATGTATGTCTTTATATATCTAATTTAGTGATATTTCCAAGATTTTAAAAAATAATAAATTAATTTGGATGGTAAAATTGGTAGTCAACTATCGATTTGACCGGTACTACTAGCTAGTGCTTTGCGCCGGATTGTTGTTTCTATTTTTTAAAAAATATTTATCGACGATCCAACCGTACGTATGTCTTTATATATCTAATTTAGTGATATTTCCAAGATTTTAAAAAATAATAAATTAATTTGGATGGTAAAATTGGTAGTCAACTATCGATTTGACCGGTATTACTAGATAGTGCTTTGCGCCGGATTGTTATTTCTATTTTTTTTAAATATTTATCGACGATCCAACCGTACGTATGTCTTTATATATCTAATTTATTGATATTTCCAAGATTTTAAAAAATAATAAATTAATTTGGATGGTAAAATTGGTAGTCAACAATCGATTTGACCGGTACTACTAGCTAGTGCTTTGCGCCGAATTGTTGTTTCTATTTTTTAAAAAATATTTATCGACGATCCAACCGTACGTATGTCTTTATATATCTAATTTAGTGATATTCCCAAGATTTTAAAAAATAATAAATTAATTTGGATGGTAAAATTGGTAGTCAACTATCGATTTGACCAGTACTACTAGCTAGTGCTTTGCGCCGAATTGTTGTTTCTATTTTTTTAAAAATATTTATCGACTATCCAACCGTACATATGTCTTTATATATCTAATTTAGTGATATTTCCAAGATTTAAAAAATAATGAATTAATTTGGATGGTAAAATTGGTAGTCAACTATCGATTTGTCCGGTACTACTAGCTAGTGCTTTGCGCCGAATTGTTGTTTCTATTTTTTTAAAAACAATTATCGATGATCCAACCGTACGTATGTCTATATATATCTAATTTAGTGATATTCCCAATATTTTAAAAAATAATAAATTAATTTGGATGGTAAAATTGGTATTCAACTATCGATTTGTCTGGTACTACTAGCTAGTGTTTTGCGCCGGATTGTTATTTCTATTTTTTTAAAAAACATTATCGACGATCCAACCGTACGTATGTCTATATATATATGTTGTGGAATAAAAACTAGGTTACGAATTGTATTTAATGCTAGGGTTAGGGAGCTTCGTGCTTTAATGGCTGTTTCCGTGTTCGGGACTAATCGGTCCTCACAAAGTGCCTACGTATCTCGTATTGAGAATCAAGCCAAGACGTAGTTCTAGAATGAGGGGTCAGACCCTTTATATAGGCTGAGAAGCCCTAGAATTGTAGTAGAATTAGGTGACTTGGTGGGCAAGTCACCGCCTTGAGGAAGGTTCTAGACTCCTTCCTTGTAGGAGTCAGTTCCCATATCGAATTCTGTGCCTGGGAGGCTAAACTTGGTAGGAGTAATATCCTTATCTGACTCTTATTGCTGAGATGGTTATTACCCCTAATATTAATTACGAAATTAATATTGTAAATAGGGTTTGAGCCCATCTGGTGGGTCCCACGATTTGACCATATTGGGTCCATTTAATGCCACATTAAACGTGTCTTTAGGGCTTATTTTTAGCCCATATCAATATATAATTTAGTGATATTCCCAAGATTTTAAATAATAATAAATTTATTTGGATGGTAAAATTGGTAGTCAACTATCGATTTGACCGGTACTACTAGCTAGTGCTTTGCGTCGGATTGTTATTGTTGTGAGAGGAATTTGGTACAACACTTCGAGAGAATATCACTGGAATAACGGATGAATCGCTTGATTTTCGACTGCAGAATCGGCGTTCAAGCGTTTACAGCCCGGCGTTCAACTGCCAGAGTGGGCGGTTGTTTGTAATGATTTTGGGACTGAGTTTGCAAGGTCACCAGATAGCAAGGACGGAGTAATTCCTACTTAGTCGATCCCAGCTGCCAGAGATGTGTATTGCTCAAGTTTTCTACATGATCCATGTAGAGTGAAGTGAGATTCAACCCTTGCAAAGTGCCTACATATCCTATATTTATAGGAATCAAGTCCCATGTAGTTCTAGGGTTTTGGACTCCTTGTTGATAGCCCAGCCACGTTCTGATAAGCCTTATCCTCCTGACCATGTTGATCCATTTGTTATTTTATTGATGAAGAAGAGTCCTAGTTCCCTTAGGACACTGCCTGAACCCTGGCCTTCCGCTGTACATCCGCCTATATATATACGTAGTGTATATATCATATATGTTTTATATTTATCTTCCTCAACTGAACTAATCCAGTTAATTATCCCGGATGATATGATTATCCAGTAGTTATCCTTCATTAATCCATAATTATCTTCACATTTATATGATTTTCCAACATATATCCACGTATATATACATAATCCATGTATATATAATGATTATCCATCATAACTGAGGTTGTTGGGTCGTCCCTGATGTTTAGGAGTTATCCAAAAGTCAGTTAGAGTGATATATATCTGTTCTCCTACAATTTAGGAGGCTGCTGGGCCAATTCTCGCGGACTGTCGGGGTACGAGTGTGAACCCCTGCCTAGAAGCCCTTCACCTACATGAACCCCTATCAGGCCTCCCACACAGCAGTACCTCCATCTGGGGTTCAGACACCTGAACCCCTGCATGAATGAACCCCGAACCAGATGCCAGAATCTTCATCTTTCAGTATATTTCCAAGGCATATTGGGCCAAAACATCCATACCTAGTCCAGCCTATCCATCCATATCCACATTACTCAAACTCGTGACCTTAATGGGCCTTAAATCAAGCCCAAGGCGGATTTTGGGCACAACAACTACCCCCCGGTTCCTTGTAGCCTTTTAATGCAAAAGGAACCAAAGTATGACATGATCTAATCCTTCCTTATCTTCCTCAGAGAAATACATTGCTTCCACATCATGCTTCCAAGCTTACATGAGCTAACTCGGTGTAAGAAACAGGAAACATAATGCTTTCACATATGTACCCCATCTGAATCCTTAAATGAACTCCTTCCACATACCTTATACCATGCATGACGTACCCGTTCCAATCGATCATGAGCTTTTTATCCTTATCACCTGAACCTACCAACTTCCAGCCTTCTTCCTTGAAAACCGTAGCTTGACTTCTCAATATATTTCTTTTCCTTGTGAGGTTGACCTCCATGTGTCAATCCTTGTGGGTGAAGCCATGAAGCTTCCGCTATTGCATATAGGCTTCAATCTTCCAGAACCCTGTGCTACCAAGACAACTAGAAAAATGATTAGTAACATGAGCTAAGCAGCTCACATATATAATACACATAGCGCATAGATATATAATGCATAGATGTAAATATGATTATGCGAGTGCATATGATTTTGTATAAATAAACCCATTACTGCCTTCACACTCAAATAGAACCTTGGCGAACGCACTCCTCAAGACATATGCCACAATATTTAGAGATTTTTATGAAACCATCACAATGGACCTCCCAAGATATTGCTAAGTATTTTGAGGACTTCTCCAATGATGCCCAGTGTTGTGGGACTTTTCCAAACCGTTCCCATAAACCATGGGACTTTGCCAATCCATGCCCATAAACTATGGGGCTTTCCCCGAGTGAACCTATAATCCATATGATGTAGATGATCTTATATGCGTACCCCATGAGGGACCAAGGTAAGGTTATAGAAACCTCCTCCATTGTAACTATGTCTTTCCAAGTGGTTACGTTATGAGGCATATAGTATGCCTAAGTACCTATCAGCTAACAAGTTTGAAAATAATTTTGAAACTCATGCATAATGTAAGTAAATATATGTGATGATGACCCTTTGTGTGTAACTCCATGCAAGTGTTAAACCATGTGATACGCGCATTCATATGAACATGAATTAATGCATAATAAAAGATAATGACCCATTTGAAAAGATAAACTTCGCAATGAAGTTTTTGGCTAGATGCTATATAAATTTCCTTGTATGCATAGAAAACATGTGTGATAGAGAATATGTAAAAGAATGAAAGTAGAACTTATCTTTTCTTTTAGCATGTCAATCTAAGCCAAGGTTCAACCATTGAACCCAGAAGGCTGGGGATGCCACCCTTTGAGCTTAAGATGAGGACCTCATTCCATTATGTAAGCCCTTCCATGGTGAGATGTTGAATTACCCCCAGAGGATTAGATTTCCTTCACGTACGATAAGTAGGCCTTCCTCCACTTGAATCCTTGGACCTTTGTTCGTGCGTATGCCATTTGTATAGTAGTCTGCTTAGGGGTACGTTCAAACCCTAGGGGTTCACCTAGTTGTACCCTTGAATGTTTTATAAATATCCAGGCTTCACGCAATAGCCTTAACTTGTATATATTTGTTCACCACTACCTGTCAAGGGTTCACGTGGGCTCACCACAGTACCTATTGAGGTTTCACGTGGAACTAGCCACACTACCTGCCGAGGGCTTATGTGGGCTTGAAGCAGATATGAGCATTATTGTGTACTCATAATGTAAATAATAAAAGGACACCACCACCTGTTAAGGGTTCACGTGGGCCTGACCACACTACCTGTTGAGGGTTCAAGTGGGTCGTAGACTGATGGGAGCATTAATGCATTCCCATGACATAAGTAGTGAAAGGGCACCACTACCTGTTGAGGGTTCACGTGGGCCTAACCACACTGCCTGCCAAGGGCTTATGTGGGCTTTAAGTTGATGGGAGTTTCGCTAGCCTAGTGTCCCTAGGATTGACGCGAACCCATGACATGCATAATCCATACATGTTAAAACCTACTCATGCATAATGCATACATGAGAAATCCAATCCATGAAATCCAAATCCAATCCGAATCCAAATCCAATCCAAGTCCAATCCAAATCCAACTCCAACCCAAATCCAAGTCCAATCCAAATCCAAATCCAATTCAAATCCCATCCAGATCCAAGTCCAATCCAAATCCAATCCAGATCCAAATCCAAATCCAATCCAAATCCAAATCCCATCCAGATCCAAATCCAATCCATACTCCTAGAGGAAGCCCGTACCTAAGAGGTTCATACCTAAAAGGTTCCTACCTAATAGGTCCATACACGTACAGCCCCCTAGAGCTCGTCGGCATAACCTATCTTTATAGTAAAGAACTAGGTTCACGTAAACAATAACACATGAACACATAAAGAAGGCATGTGAACATAAGACATGAAGCACATAAGTACACATATCACACAAAGCATATAAGTACACATAGTCATTCACAGCAGTTAAGCAAATAAAGGCAAAAATAAAGTGATCATAGTTTTAATCAAGTCATAAAAATTATTTCACAGATAAGCGCTCATACCTTACCCCCGGGCTTCCACTAATATAAGATAGAACCTCTTACCGACTGAACCCCTAATCCTAGACCGGTCTTCGGGATCAGACCTAGAGTGCATGAAGAATTCCCATTAATGAGGTTCCATCACAGGAGTTTCCCTCGACCAGGTTCCATCCTCGAAGATTCCCTCAATGAGGTTCCATGTGATTTCCTCACAATGCTAATTTCCTTACGATGTTAATTCCCTCATGATGTTAGTTTCCTTACGATGTTAATTTCCAAGAGTTAAACTTCACTCACCCAGTTTCCCTGGGGTCGTGGCGAATCTATTCTGCCAATCCAATGTGATTTTCTCACACCGCTAAAATCCTTAGCGTTCCAATTTCCAAGAGTTAGACCTCACTCACCCAGTTTCCCTGGGGTTGTGGCGAAGCCGTTTGCCAAATTGTACGTACATAAGTCCCATAACGGGGTTGGTTGTCCACCAACATGATTACACGGAAGTTTATCGACGTTACGCCTTTTCAGGGTTCAAACGAGTGAACCTCCATATAGGGGAACTTTATGGCCCTAGCGTCCCTAGGTCCAGCCTGTCTTGGGGTTCCCATCCATTCACATGTAATCCACATGTGATGCATGTATAATCCATACATATTCCTGCCTTGATTCATGTATAATCCATACATGTTCCATATAGTCCGTGTAATCAATTAGCACATAATCCATGTACTTCCAATCCTGCCTTGCGCACGTAATCCACATGCAATTCATGTATAATCCATACATGTTCCTTTAGCATATAATCCATATGCTATAAATCCAGCTCATGCATAATCCATACATGAGAAATCCTCTCCATGCATAATCTATACATGGTAAATCCAGCTCATGCATAATCCATACATGAGAAATCCTTTCCAAATCAATTCACGAAATCCAATCTGCATATGCTCCTTGATCTAGCTTCCAGGGGTACCTCGAATTAGATTCCATTAGGGATTCGCATACCAGAACCTCAAGAATCTCATGGTCCTGAGCCCTGACCCATTCATTGTAAATAAGTTCCGTTTACTTAAAAATTTACCATTTTCGAGATACCATCACGGCAGTATACCATCCACTACCCCCCGGTTCCTTGCAGCCATTAATGCAAGAGGAACCTAATATAATCCTTACTCAGGCTCAATCAACCTTCACCCTGAACCTCTAAGCTTACGTGAGCGTACTCATTGCAAGAAACAAGGGGTTTCAAAGGTGAAGCTCGTAAATTCCTTCCAAGAAAGACCATGTTATTTTTTCTTGATGATGACTCCATAAATTCTATTCTTGAACCTCCAGGGTTCGGTTGTCGTACCCCTACGTCGTGGTTCCATCAATAAACCTTCCAGCCTTTTATGCTCGATGTACGTACGCCCACACATGCTTGCCATCCTCGCACGCCTTTGAATCTTGATGATTGTATCCATATCACCTCATATGGTATTCCAAGGATCTCTTTCAGGTTCCAAGTTCGAAACCTCATTTCACAAACCTCCTTGGTACAAAAAATTCACATAAATCAAGCTTCTGTAGGTTCAATTGACTGAACCTCCCGCCACTGGTATCAAGTACGCATGCCTTCAAGATCCCACCTCAGGCGTATACCGAGGACATAGTTGTGACCGCCTATAAATCCAACCATGTTAATTGCTAATGATCCCGTTTTATATTAAGTTTTGTTACTGTAACCCAGTAAGAGGTTTTGAGGCTGAAGGCCGCCAAGGGTTCACGAACCTGAACCTCCTTTGTACATCTTCTCATTTAAAAATAGGGTGCATCTTAGAAATCCTCCATGTAGCCTTGTATCCACTATCCCCCGATTCTTCGGCGTAGTTTGTCCATGGCCAATATTGAATCATATTCAACTTCTCATCTTTTTTGAGGAGAAGTCTAAATGGACATCCGTGAAGCTGGCTATACACGTCTCACCGTAGTTTCAACCTCTTTTTTAATCCGTGTGGGAAGCCATGCTTCTTCTTATAAATGTGAAGTGTGTAACCATTTTCTTTGTCTAGATGATAAAACCTCCTTTCTTTGGCCTCCGCTTAGGTGCTTCAACCAGTACCCCCCAGTATGCTTTTTACCGAGTATTTCAGGTTCTTTCCATTCTTAGGTGAGGAAGCCGCTAGCGATAGCGTCTTGGTGGAACCTACCCATGATTCATTTCCATTGCCCTAGCGTATGAGGATCCAAGTCTATTCCAACCCAGATTCCATTCTTAGCTTTGCTATTTTCCCTAGCTTTTGCACCTTCTGGTTTTTCCTTTAATGGGTTCACATATGAACCTCACACCCTCCTCTTTGTTGATCGAGAGGTCATTCATACCCTGTTCCTTGTCTAGTAACATCTTCTCCCTAATTTCATCGAGATTACAATCCTCTACTAGCTTCCGTAATTCCTTCCTTGAAGCTTCCACATGTTCCAACTTCTGATGTTTGTGGGGTTTATAGCATGGGAACCCCTATGTGGGGAAACCTTTCAGCTTCTTGTGCTTGAGGGGTTTACATATGAGAACCTTCGTAGCCATGTTATAAATTGAGTCCACCATTTGCATCTTCTTTAGAACGGGTCATCCTACTATAATGTTGTAGGATATGCCATCAACCATAATTCCTTCCAACTGGGTGAATAAGAGGGGTTCATCCTTCAATACTACCAGTGACATTTTCAGTTCGTGAGAGGTTCGAGTCCACCTTCAACTTCCATGATAATCTTTTCACTAGAGCTTCATTTAGGTCATTACTTGAGACCTTTTACTCAATGCTTTTAGCTTTTTCAATTATAGAGGTTCCTTCATACTTTCCTTTGGAGGGGCGACCTCATTTCTCTGGGCTTGATTAATTCATTTTTTTGAAAAGCTTCCCAACTGTTACTTCTGCATGATGCGTTATGCCTTCATAATCCTCTGTTAGAGCAGCCATTTACATCAACGTAATGGGTGGTGCTACCCCCCAAAAAACTGGAACCACTTTATAGGGTTCCATCAGCAGGGCTACTGGTAACATGATTCCCCAAGTATCCTGAACGGAGCTTCCATCATAACCGTACAGTGAGGTGTCCACTTCTAACCATTTCCTTGATTTAACCAT
Organism: Kitagawia praeruptora; assembly: GCA_037693485.1. NCBI lineage: Eukaryota > Viridiplantae > Streptophyta > Magnoliopsida > Apiales > Apiaceae > Kitagawia > Kitagawia praeruptora. Next base: position 102,830,325 of record CM075354.1, on the reverse strand, counting down.
TTGAGTATCCCATACTAGTTGTGTAATGCCCATTTGTTGCATAAGAGGCCAAACATGGCCAAGATTGTTTTTCTTGATGAATCCCCTTTAGGCACTAATTAATTCTTTTGGGGTCCTCATGTCGAGTGACACAACTACCATGGTGGAACCCCTACATTGAGTTCCAATATTTTCCATTTTGGCCTAAAGCCTTTGAATGGGATTTTCCATGCTCAAACCCTTTTCCAAGTTGCTTCCCGGGTTCTTCTTGCTTATTGTGGGCCTTCTCATTATTCAGCTTCTTGCTTATGAGCAAGGGGCCTTCCATCATCGAACCTATCGTATACGAACCCCTTTTCTGGGAAGCTCTTTTCTGGTGAAGTCCTTTTTACCAATCTTTTCCACATTTTAGTTTGACAAGCTTCATTATAAGCTTCCTGCCCAGTCTATTGAACATACTCGGCCTTCTGTTAAGTGAAGCCTCAGGGTTCTAGGGCTTATTTTCCTTGAACTTGTCATCATCGAACCCCTATCCGGGTTCCTCTCACCAATAAACCTCCTTTTCATGGAAGCTTTCTCTTCTCGCTCATTCGTGTTCTCATGATCAATGTTGATGGGAAACCTTCGTACCGAATATGTGAATTATCAATAAGACACCTCTAAGCTTACATGTGCTAGCTCTTTGTAAGAAACAAGAGGTATCTAAGAGGATAATGTAAAATATTTCCGATAGCTTACCAATGAGCGAATTCATATCCTTGCCATCATCCAGGTTTACCTACTGATCATTAATTATGGGGTTCGCATCCCTGCTTCAATTTAGGTTCACCCGTACCCCTTTAGTCAGGAGGGTTGTACCCCTATCTGCACTGGGGTTCACCTGTTACTTATCTATCAGGAGGTTCGCACCCTTATCTGCGCTGGGATTTACCTACAGCTTATCAATCATGGGGTTCGTACCCCCATCATCATTCAAGTTCACCCATTTACTCCTTTTATGGATTGTGCTCCACAATTTTTAATGGAAACTCCTGGACTTGTTTAACCCCAGAATTGTCGAAGGGGGAGCCTTGATAGACCTTAACCTCCAAGTGGTTGAACCCTTAGATTGAAATTCTCCACTTTTCGACTATAAAAGCCTATTTGTCGAAAGCCAAAATTACGTATTTGGGGGTTCATCTGCGAGAAACCTTCTGGTTAAGAAATTGGGGGTTCATCTGCGAAGAACCTTCTGGTTGAGAAACTGGGGGTTCATCTGGATCCGAGTGCCTTCTATCATGGGTGCGACCTCCAGATTGAGGTTCCTCCTGCCTTTAGCCCTTGAACCCCTCAACTGGTACCTCTCCAGATGGCCATTATCTCCATCAACATGTGGACAATCAATTCTTCATACATTCAGTTATACATTAACACACTCTTGATGTGAGAGTTTCTGGATCGCGGAACCCCGCATAGCTGAACCCCTATTCTGGACCCTTCCTATCGGAATTTAGCATCCAAAACAGTTATTTTCCATCCATTCTTTCCAAGACCTCAGAGCCACATCCCTTTTTTTATGCATTTTACCACCAAATGACCAGAATAAAGGTTATGGGTAACCTTCCTTCTTCTTCATCCTTTTTTTCGATAAGCCATGATTTTTCCTCCATTTTTTCATCTTTTTGTATCTTTTTTTTCCAGAGACTCGATTTTCCAGTCCATCCACATGATATAATCCGCCACATCTCGATTGGCGACCTCCTTCCTCGATCTCAATTTCATGGTCACCTCCATTGTTATTCGGTGTATGTTCATCGTCGGAGCTTTTCGCAATCTTTCCTCTCAAAAGATCATCCAATCCCCTCCTTCCAGCGCCAAAAATGTTGTGAGAGGAATTTGGTACAACACTTCGAGAGAATATCACTGGAATAACGGATGAATCGCTTGATTTTCGACTGCAGAATCGGCGTTCAAGCGTTTACAGCCCGGCGTTCAACTGCCAGAGTGGGCGGTTGTTTGTAATGATTTTGGGACTGAGTTTGCAAGGTCACCGGATAGCAAGGACGGAGTAATTCCTACTTAGTCGATCCCAGCTGCCAGAGATGTGTATTGCTCAAGTTTTCTACATGATCCATGTAGAGTGAAGTGAGATTCAACCCTTGCAAAGTGCCTACATATCCTATATTTATAGGAATCAAGTCCCATGTAGTTCTAGGGTTTTGGACTCCTTGTTGATAGCCCAGCCACGTTCTGATAAGCCTTATCCTCCTGACCATGTTGATCCATTTGTTATTTTATTGATGAAGAAGAGTCCTAGTTCCCTTAGGACACTGCCTGAACCCTGGCCTTCCGCTGTACATCCGCCTATATATATACGTAGTGTATATATCATATATGTTTTATATTTATCTTCCTCAACTGAACTAATCCAGTTAATTATCCCGGATGATATGATTATCCAGTAGTTATCCTTCATTAATCCATAATTATCTTCACATTTATATGATTTTCCAACATATATCCACGTATATATACATAATCCATGTATATATAATGATTATCCATCATAACAGAGGTTGTTGGGTCGTCCCTGATGTTTAGGAGTTATCCAAAAGTCAGTTAGAGTGATATATATCTGTTCTCCTACAATTTAGGAGGCTGCTGGGCCAATTCTCGCGGACTGTCGGGGTACGAGTGTGAACCCCTGCCTAGAAGCCCTTCACCTACATGAACCCCTATCAGGCCTCCCACACAGCAGTACCTCCATCTGGGGTTCAGACACCTGAACCCCTGCATGAATGAACCCCGAACCAGATGCCAGAATCTTCATCTTTCAGTATATTTCCAAGGCATATTGGGCCAAAACATCCATACCTAGTCCAGCCTATCCATCCATATCCACATTACTCAAACTCGTGACCTTAATGGGCCTTAAATCAAGCCCAAAGCGGATTTTGGGCACAACAGTTATTTCTATTTTTTAAAAAATATTTATCGACGATACAACCGTACGTTTGTCTTTATATATATATCTAATTTAGTGATATTTCCAAGGTTTTAAAAAATAATAAATTAATTTGGATGGTAAAATTGGTAGTCAACTATCGATTTGACCGGTACTACTTGCTAGTGCTTTGCACCGGATTGTTGTTTCTATTTTTTTAAAAATATTTATCGACGATCCAACCGTACATATGTCTTTATATATCTAATTTAGTGATATTCCCAAGATTTTAAAAAATAATAAAATAAATTTGGATGGTAAAATTGGTAGTCAACTATCGATTTGACCGGTACTACTAGCTAGTGCTTTGCACCGGATTGTTGTTTCTATTTTTTAAAATATATTTATCGACGATCCAACCTTACGTTTGTCTTTATAAATCTAATTTAGTGATATTTCCAAGATTTTAAAAAATAATAAATTAATTTTGATGGTAAAATTGGTAGTCAACTATCGATTTGACCGGTACTACTAGCTAGTGCTTTGCGCCGGATTGTTTTTTCTATTTTTTTAAAAATATTTATCGACAATCCAACCGTACGTATGTCTTTATATATCTAATTTAGTGATATTTCCATGATTTAAAAAATAATAAATTAATTTGGATGGTAAAATTGGTAGTCAACTGTTGTGACCAAAATCTTGCATGGATCAGATTTCGGCCCGGGATGAGTTTTGGGTCCAATCCACAAGGAAAGAGGATTTTTTAGAGGGCTTCTAGGGTACCCGTGGTAACCCATGAAAACTGATAACAGGGCTCCCAAGATAATAGGGCTCCCAGGTAGAGGGGCTCCCGAATGGCATGGCTCCCAGATAACAGGCTTCCAAGAGCCTATGACAACCCATAGGGGCTACCATGAGATGGGTAGCGGGTAGATATGACGATAAGGGTCCTGGGATGGATGATCCATAACCCATAGACATCATTACATAGCTTCCAGTATAGCTACCAGACATGGCTTACCAGAATAGCTTCCATAACCGGCTTACCAAAGGGGCTGCCATAGTTTGGGTTACCGGGCGGTACCCCCAGAGGGGCTACCTTGCGATGAACATTGAAAGAATATAAGTGTTATGGTCCCGAGGATAGTCTCATCCATAGCCAATGACAACCATCAGAGAGGGCTTCCAGCATAGCTTCCGTAACTGGGTTACCGGAGAGTCTACCGGGCGGTACCCCCAGCTTCCCCTGAAGCCCGACAGAAACACAGATTCAAACTAGGACAGCCATCAGATAGGGCTTCCAGTATGGCTTCCATACTTTGGTTACCGGAGTTAGGTTACCGGAGTCAGGCTACCGGGTGGTACCCCCAGCTTCCCCCGGAAGCCTGATAAGGCCGCCAGATTGGATAAGGCAGACCTCCTACTTTTTAGGAGCACGTCTCTACAGCTGAAATACACCTCTAAACGGATAATTATTCAGTTATTCGAGGATATACATCATATATACATGATAAATCCTTCATTCTTGAGATAAACATCATGAGATAGGCTTCCAACAGTCCTAGTACGGCTTGGAAACCTGATAAACACATCACAATCAGTTGATAAACGAAAATATCAATCATTATCTCATCAGATACGAGATAACTCATCACAAACAACCGAACATATCAATGAAGAACTACATACGGGCTTGATCCACTATAAATAGTGGTATGTAGGCAGTTTACGGGGTCTCTTCTCGAAACGCACGTTGATACTAAGAGCATGTATACTCCGGTGCACGTTCACTCTCATAATTAGGGTTCTTGGCAGGCCAACATTCGGTCCTTGAGCTCTAATTCCCGTAGATTCAGCCCCAATCATCACCAAAACACCTTCCCGTGTTCTTCGGAAACCCTTAGCCGTGAGCCTTCCCCGGCGGCTAGCCATAAATCTCTTACTGCGAGCCTTTCTGGGCAGTTGGACGATTCCATATTTAACGGCGCTATTCCAGTAACGGCCTCCACGTAGTTGTGTAAAAATCCTCCCACAACAATTGGCGCTAGAAGGAGGGGCCCTTTATTATCGTCTTTTGGAGGAAAAGATGTTTGACCGCTCCGGCAATGTTGAAACGTCGTCTAACGGTGTCAATAAAGAAAATGGTGATAAAGAACAGATTATTACCATCAAAGACATGTACCAGTGCATCAAACGAATGAGAGAAAAATTGGACTCCCTTGAAAGAACTTCTGAATTGAAGAAAAACTGCGAAATGGAGCTTAGTCCATTGCAAAACGAGATGAACAAGAAATGATTCCGAGATAAAACTCGCATGAAGAAGGGCCTGGAGATATTTTTTGAGATGATATGCAGGGACATGAAATTCCCTTAAAATATGAGATGATCAATAGTGGCATTCTTGGTGCACAAAATGAGCCAAATACGGGATTGGATGGCCTGATTGTTGGCCGGAAACCGCACAGAATGGGTGAAATTTCCCTTGAAAGAAGTAATATGAAGATATCTCAGATAGGGGCTCAAAAAGGCTTTCGAAGACGAATGCAATCAGGATGCCAAGGGGGCTTCCACCTGGGATCCCGCCTAGGGGTACCATGGCATCATCATGAAAGAATGGGCAAAATTTCCCCTGAAAGAAGTAATCTGAAGAGATCTCAGATGGGGGCTCAAAACGGCTTTCGAGGATGAATGCAATCAGGGTGCCAAGGGAGCTTCCACCTGGGATCCCACCTAGGGGTACCATGGCATCATCATGAAAGGTGCGCGAAATTTCCCCTAAAAGAAGTAATCTGAAGAGATCTCAGATGGGGGATCAAAAGGGCCTTCGACGACGAATGCAATCAGGGTGCCAAGGGGGCTTCCACCAAGGATCCCGCCTAGGGGTACCAAGGCATCAGCATGAAGGACTCCCGTTGGAAACCCATCAATACTAAGGCCAGAACGAATCTCAAGCGTATAGCCATGTCAGTGAAGGAAAGTTCTTATCCTTTGGAAGCCCAGTAGCTGGATGGATAAAGCATAAGTCAGGATTCCGGCATACTTGCGGCCTTGGAGGTAACCGGGAAATGAATCCAGATAATATGGATGAAGAATATATACCCTCAAACGGGCAACCGGACCCATTTATTGTTGAAAGGCTGAGCAAGGCCTGGGAGGCAGATGGGCCACCACTCCCCAGGTTCTGTGCAACGAGTGACAACCCCGAATATGATGGTAGCCCTGGATCCGGTAGCCCTGGATTCGGTAACCCTAGATCCGGTAGCCCTGAAATCCGGTAGCCCTGAACTTGATCTCCTCCAAGCTTACGATTCGGAAGCCCGGGATCTGGTAACCCTAGATCCGGTAGCCCTGGATCCGGAAACCCTGGATCCGGTAGCCCTAAATCTGGTAGCCCTGGATTCGGTAGCCCTGGATTTGGTAGCCCTGGATCCGGTAGCCCTGAATCCGGAAGCCCTAAAATTCGGAAGCCCTGGATCCGGTAGCCCCGAAGACAAAACACCAAGGAGCCAGACTGGCCAGTCACATGATTGGATTGGGGTCCCAAGGAAGACACCCTAAATTGCCACCCATCAGGAAGCCCCAGCGGAAGGCCTCTTTTGGGCATAGGCTCAATGATATACAACTTATTAGTTGTAGCTGTGTAACTTTGAACTCAGCTATCATGAATTTTGTCATTCGTAGACACTCGGGGGGGGTAGCGCATATGCACCACCCGTGGTAATAGCAAAATGTTGTACCAATTGAATATCTATAAAGCTGGAAGCAGATTCCTATTCGTTGTCTTTATAAGCAAAATGTCTAATACAATTGACAAATGAGATCAGTAGTCAAAAAAAGAGAAATGATGACGATGTTCTAAACATGTGGACAAAAAAGTCAGTAAAAAGAATATGTGCACTCATAGTGTGGGGCTTCCACCATGGAAACCTCGTGTCAAGGTTCCCAATTCGTTCGGGGGGTAGCACCACCAATAATATTGATGTTGGAAGCTGGTAAGGGAAACCATGGAATTAAAAAAAATTCTTCCTCATGAGCAATTTGATACTGCGGAAGCAAATACAGGGCTTCCGGTGCAACTGATCAGCATCCCAGAACACAAATGTCATGTAGAAAATGAGTGACCTACCAGCCACGTTGCTAAACGGGAACAACTCAGACAATGAGAAGGTCCTCAAATATGATTTTAGAAAAGCTGAACTAAGGCATATCCTATAATTCTATAAAAGGGTTACCAGCTATAGAAGACAAGTAAGTGGTAGCCTCAATTGCCATTTACCCACGAGGCTTCCCATGCAAAATAAGAAGGGTTGCCTAGAAGGGCCACTAACACAATCTCGAAGAGCACTACCAAGTCTCTCACCCAAGAAGAAAAGGCATGAAAGCCCTTAAGATGAACTAATGGAGGTGCTAATACCAAGAAAACAAAGGAAGCTCTTGGAAAAGGGGCAACCAAGTTCCCAACAGCTCTAGGCAGCACAGTCATGACGGTAGCCTGACAGAAGCCTCATGAGAATGACGAGGACGGCTAAGGGCTAGAGGCTACCAAATAAAGAAGGCCTATATATCATGGCCACCTCAGGCTCCTAAAAGATTTACGAACCAAAAGTTTCCCTCACAAGATGCTCCTATGGGAAGCCTCTCCAACAGTTGAAGCTCAAATCAAGAGATATCTTTGGGAAAGAATTATGGAAGCAAACAAAGTTCTGGAAAGCTGCCACCAGAATATTAAAGGGATACCAATGATCTCTCTACCAAAAAGGAAGCGATATGAGACCCACGTATGGCATGCCACTTGGGTTGCCAAATATTAGGGCTACCAACTCTCTAGCAAGTGTAGAATGGAAGGTTATCCTGAAAGTATGCAAGGAAACCGGAGGCATCTAAAAAGGCCTCCTAATCAAAAAAGAACCTTTCAAAGAGGTTTTTATGGGAAAGTGATGGCTTCCCCCTGAAAAATACGGCTGGCAGCCTCCCACATGAGGAATGGAAAAAAATCTAAAATGCCTAATGAAGGGTCTACATGAAGATGCTCACAAGAACAACCAATCAAAAATTAATGAAAGGAGGCTTCCTATCAAGAAGAAAATGGGCATAGGCCTCCTAACGATGAAAATAAATGTGGCTTCCCAACTAAGGTTCGTGAACCTGACAAGAGCTGCAACAAGTTATGATACAATACCCTGCTTCGTCCCGGGTATAGATTCAAACCTTCTAAGGAAAGAAGTAAAAATATCAAAAATAGAGCTGAACCAGATGCCCGGGGGGTAATGGATGCACATATCCCCTGGATGCAGTTTGACGTAATCGTACTCCTTGATTTTCAGTGAAAGGAGAAGTTGACTGTTTCCTTATACATTTGTTGACTTATGATTAATTGGAAAAGAAGGGCATGGAAGCCCCACAAAAATAGTTCCACATGGCAGCCAGGCTACCATCCAGAACTAGGGGGTAGTGGATGTACATCCCTCTGCAGCATGCTGAAATTATCAGAATTTTAAACTTTTCATGATTGTTACCAGACATGTATGGAACCTTGAGTGGTTCACATGGCTTACTTGGTCACTAGGGCATGTATGGAACCCTTATCGGCATACATGACTCCCTTCATTTTTTGGGCTTGTATGGAACCCTGATCGGCACACAGGGATCCCTTCATTACCAGACATGTATGGAACCTTGAGTGGTTCACATGGCTTACTTGGTCACTAGGGTATGTATGGAACCCTGATCGGCATACATGACTCCCTTCATTTTTTGGCTTGTGTGGAACCCTGATCGGCACACATGGATCCCATCATTACCAGACATGTATGGAACCTTGAGTGGTTCACATGGCTTACTTGGTCACCAGGGCATGTATGGAACCCTGATCGGCATACATGACTCCCTTCATTACTTGGGCTTGTGTGGAACCCTAATCGGCACACATGGATCCCTTTATTACCAAACATGTATGGAACCTTGAGTGGTTCACATGGCTTACTTGGTTATTAGGACATGTATGGAACCCTGATCGGCATACATGGATCCCTTCATTATTTGGGCTTGTGTGGAACCCTGATCGGCACACATGGATCCCTTTATTACCAGACATGTGTGGAACCTTGACTGGCTTACATGGCTTACTTGGTTATTTGGGCATGTATGGAACCCTGATCGGCATACATGGATCCCTTCATTTTTTGGGCAGGTGTGGAACCCTGATTGGCACACCTGGATCCCTTTATTACCAGACATGTGTGGAACCTTGACTGGCTCACATGGCTTACTTGGTTATTTGGGCATGTATGGAACCCTGATCGCATACATGGATCCCTTCATTATTTGGGCTTGTGTGGAACCCTGATCGGCACACATGGATCCCTTTATTACCAGACATGTGTGGAACCTTGACTGGCTCACATGGCTTACTTGGTTATTTGGGTATGTATGGAACCCTGATCGGCATACATGGATCCCTTCATTTTTTGGGCAGGTGTGGAACCCTGATTGGCACACCTGGATCCCTTTATTACCAGACATGTGTGGAACCTTGACTGGCTCACATGGCTTACTTGGTCATTAGGGCATGTATGGAACCCTGATCGGCATACATGGATCCCTTCATTTTTCAGGCAGGTGTGGAACCCTGATCGGCACACCTGGATCCATCTATTACGAGACATGTATGGAACCTTGACTGGTTCACATGGTTTACTTGGTTATTTGGGCATGTATGGAACCCTGATCGGCGTACATGGATCCCTTCATTTTTCGGGCTTGTGTGGTACCCTGATTGGCACACCTGGATCCCTTCCTTTTTAGTCATGTATGGAACCCTGATTGGCATACATGGTTTCCTTTGTTATTAATCATGTATGGAACCGTGATTGACATACATCGATCTTTTAATCACTAACCTACGTGGTTACAAGAGTTAACTCGTATAGATTATCAAAGATTTTACTAATGTAGCCTTGCAGGAATGGCTTACATGGCATTATCACACTCGATTCATAAAATAATTGGGGCTCCCGGAATGAAGGCTCCCAGGCTGAGCTTCTGGCACCCAGGCTACCAGTAATGGGTTACCGCCAGTAAGGCTTCCAGAGCCAGGTTTCCATACTGCGGGCTTCCAGGACCTATAGGGTTACCGGACGGTACCCTCACACCCAGGCTACCAGTAATGGGTTACAGCCAGTAAGGCTCCCAGAGCCAGGTTTCCATACTGCGGGCTTCCAGGACCAATAGGGTTACCGGACGGTACCCCCACACCCAGGCTACCAGTAATGGGTTACCGCCAGTAAGGCTCCCAAAGCCAGGTGTCCATACTGCAGGCTTCCAGGACCTATAGGGTTACCGGACGGTACCCCCACACCCAGGGTAGCAACCACGCGGATTAAGGATAAGGCTCCCCGGAACAGACGCTTCCAGGATGAGCTACCGATGTAAGGCTTCCACAAACAAAGCTCCCAGGATGGGGCTCCCAGGATCAGGTTTCCGGGTGACCAGCTCCCGCAACGGAAGCCCCTAAGGTGGAAGTTGTAACCTCAAGGGATAAGGTACATGCAACCCCATATGCTTTTGAGCAACCTACACGGGTATGTGAAGACTAAACTCACCCCTTTGAATTATGGTAATGCTCATACACTCTATTACTCTTCCAAGGTTAAAAGTTGTAGCTTATCCACTGATGCTTAGTTAAAAATTCATATGCATACTTTAGGACTATAAAAGAAAAATGATTAAGCATTTAGGAGTAGATCTATGATCCCCTTTAATGACTTGCAAAGGTTACCTCCTGTATGGAAGCTTAACTTGATTAGCATTTTTACTTGTAGAGCAGTATTCTCTTCATATTACACAATCCTATCAAACTTCGAACACCTTGATTAGTTAGGAAACCGTTCATCACGTTACCAAGTAGATAGCTAATCATAGGCAATCAGATTTAGGCTTAACTAGAATGCCTTAGTTTGAATAAAGTTGCCCAAGGACGCTATAATTTAGATAATAGCACTATGCCTAAACAGAATTTTATTAAGTTACTCATGCGCTAGGTAGGAACCCTTGCACTTTAAACGTTAAGTGATAGAAAGAGGTTACCTAGTGATGGATATAGATGCTATTAACATATGTCTAAGGATAATAATAAGATGACCCTATCAGATGCAATATGCATACATTCATAAAACTAGATAACAATTAGTTTATAAACCAACCAACCTAATGATTAAATTTTAAGGTTCCTGTTGGTAGAGTTCACAAAGTTTTGAAGGATCAGCTTTCAAAGCTGAGCAGATTTTAGAAGATGAGCAGATTCCTACTCCAAAAATGGTTCCTGAATATTAGGGTTCCAAGACGGAAGCTCTAATACTTTCTACACCAGACAAGGTTCCTGAACCAAAAGCGCTTCCAAGATGAAGGTTCCGCTAAACCTAAGGCATCCACGATGGAACTTCAAGGACGAAACATCCAAGATGGGAACCCTAGGATGGGGCTTCCAGAATAAAACATCTAGAGTGAGGATCCCAGGATGAGGTTTCTAAGATGAAGCATCCAGGATGGGTATCCCAAGGTGGGGCTACCAAGACGATATGTCATGGTGGAAGCTCTTAGATGAATATATACTACAATCTCGAAGGGCAGGGTTCCAGTCACCAACAGTGCATGTGAACAGTCATTACGGGTTACCATTGAAACAATTGAAGGTTCCAAAGTTGGAAGCTCCTTCGCTACTCCTATGATGGAGACGAGGTAATATTTATGATGCAACTGAATGCACACGTCGTAACTAAATCACACAGGTATGTGAGAAACTAAACCCTCCTTAATTGCATGAAATTGCACTCTATGACAAGTATGTGAAATGATTATCCCTTAGGCTTAAGATTATTACTTTTTGATATGCCAAATTCATTGAAATCCTTGCGTGAATAGGAGAATTCGGTATGCTAGAGGTATTAAGTCAAGATGATTAGCAAGACCTACAAGATATCTTTCATTGTGCATCCTATGTGACTCTACCACATGAATATCTGCATGATGCTAAATGACTCTTGCCTACTAAAATTCAAATATGCTATTGTCATGTCTAGATACTGCCTAAGTAATACATATGTTGTCACTCACTTAAGATACATGAGATGAACATAAAGCATGCACTAGAAAATATATTCTGAGATAAGTAATGTTTGAGGTTAATAGATTCCTTGAATGTTTATTTGTAGCTAATGGCTAGCCTATATCTTTAGTGCTCACCTGCAATGGATAGCATGCAAGGTTAATGTTATTCACCTGTAACTAACAGCTTGCAGGTTCCTTGCTGTTTACCTACTACTAATAGGTTTCATCCTATATACCTATTGCTGACTGTTTACATATTATTTATATGCAATTAATAGCTTGCAGGATGATTGCTATTCACCTGAAGCAAATGGCTTCCAAGTTCCATGATGTTTACCTATGGCTAACAAGTTTCCTTGTTATTTACTTATAGCTAACGACTAATGATTTCTTTGATATTCATCTGCAACTAATGGTATGCAGGTTCCTTGATACTTACTTGAAGCTTATAGCTAACAGCTTCCAACTAATAGCTTGTAGCTTCCATTCTGCATCTTCTATCAAATAGCTTGCAGGTTCATTGATGATCAGCTACAACCAACAACTTCTAGACTTCACAAAAGTAAGATTAAAGCTGGAATGGGCTGACATATTACATGAGAAAGAGATCTAAAGGCTCGGGGGGTAACTCGGTTCCCCAACACCCTACCACGAAGAGGAAAAAGGGGTTTCCATCAGAAGTTCACATGAAACAAGGGGCTTCCACCCTCCATGTTCATCAACGGAAACCCGAACCCGGATTGGCACGATAAGAACAAAGATAAGTTCTACTCTACTGCCTTTGCATATTCACTATCATGCATGTTTACACACTTATAAAGAAGATTTTTCATCTGAAAACTTTGCTGAGATGCATGTTCTGTCAAAAAGATCTTTGTTTTGCCTTGCATAAATTCATAAACATATGAATATGCCTACATGATCTGAATTATACCTGAACCGATACATGAAAGTCATCATGATTTACATAATGCATGTGTTTTTATAAACATTTTTTCGAAATTGCTAGCTGAAACTGTCGAGTAGGTACCTAGGCACGCTATATGCCCCACATGTTACCACTTGAAAAGACATGGCAGCGATTGAAGGTGTCTCCACGACCTTCCATTGGTTCCCCTTGAGACACGCATACAAGATTATTAATGAAATTGTCACACATATGAGATTATATGTTGCCTCCTGAAAATTCATACGAGTACAAATCACTTACAACTTATAGGAGAAGTCCTCAAAATACTCATTAAAGGAGAAGTCCTCAAAATACTCATTGTAGGAGAAGTCCTCAAAATACTCATTGTAGGAGAAGTCCTCAAAATACTCAACAATTTCTTTGGGGATCCGATGCATTGGAATAATGGAAACATCTGAAAATTGTGGCACAATGCCTGAAAAAGTGTGTTCGCCAAGGTCCTACTTGATTGGAGAAGCGGCAACATACATTTTTTAAAAAATCATTTGCACTAGCATATTCATACTTTCATGTGTGCATCAAATATGTGTGATCTTGTGCATTATCTTTAAGGGCTACTTAGCCCTCGTTACTTATCTCTTTTTCTAGTTTTCTTGGTAGCCCAGGTTTCGGACGCTTGAGGCATCCTCACAACCGCAGGAGCTTCAGGACATCAAGGGATTCTTACTTGAAGGAAAATTTGGTAGAGAAAAGAAGCATCTCAAAGTATAAAGTCATGATTCTAAAAAAGAAATGCCAGAAGCCGGTAGCCCCATGATATGATGCCAACCGGAGTTTCACGAATGAAATGAATTGAATAGAAGATATCCTTGATTTGAGAACTCACATTGAAATATGCATGCAGAAGCAGAGTTTTTCCTGTTTCTTACGCCGAGTTAGCTCATGTAATCTTGGGAACATGATGCGGAAGCTGTGAACTTCTCTGAGAGAATAATAAGAAAGGATTGGACCTTACCTTGTTCTGGTTCCTCTTGCACTCATGCTTCAAGGAACCGGGGGGTAGTTGTTGTGACCAAAATCTTGCATGGATCAGATTTCGGCCCGGGATGAGTTTTGGGTCCAATCCACAAGGAAAGAGGATGTTTTAGATGGCTTCCAGGGTACCCGTGGTAACCCATGAAAACTGATAACAGGGCTCCCAAGATAATAGGGCTCCCGGGTAGAGGGGCTCCCGAATGGCATGACTCCCGGATAACAGGCTTCCAAGAGCCTATGACAACCCATAGGGGCTACCATGAGATGGGTAGCGGGTAGATATGACGATAAGGGTCCTGGGATGGATGATCCATAACCCATAGACATCATTACATAGCTTCCAGTACAGCTACCAGACATGGCTTACCAGAATAGCTTCCATAACCGGCTTACCAAAGGGGCTGCCATAGTTTGGGTTACCGGGCGGTACCCCCAGAGGGGCTACCTTGCGATGAACATTGAAAGAATATAAGTCTTATGGTCCCGAGGAAAGTCTCATCCATAGCCAATGACAACCATCAGAGAGGGCTTCCAGCATAGCTTCCGTAACTGGGTTACCGGAGAGTCTACCGGGTGGTACCCCCAGCTTCCCCTGAAGCCCGACAGAAACACAGATTCAAACTAGGACAGCCATCAGATAGGGCTTCCAGTATGGCTTCCATACTTGGGTTACCGGAGTCAGGTTACCGGAGTCAGGCTACCGGGTGGTACCCCCAGCTTCCCCCGGAAGCCTGATAAGGCCGCCAGATTGGATAAGGCAGACCTCCTACTTTTTAGGAGCACGTCTCTACAGCTGAAATACAACTCTAAACGGATAATTATCCAGTTATTCGAGGATATACATCATATATACATGATAAATCCTTCATTCTTGAGATAAATATCATGAGATAGGCTTCCAACAGTCCTAGTACGGCTTGGAAACCTGATAAACACATCACAATCAGTTGATAAACGAAAATATCAATCATTATCTCATCAGATACGAGATAACTCATCACAAACAACCGAACATATCAATCAAGAACTACATACGGGCTTGATCCACTATAAATAGTGGTATGTAGGCAGTTTACGGGATCTCTTCTCAAAATGCACGTTGATACTAAGAGCATGTATACTCCGGTGCACGTTCACTCTCATAATTAGGGTTCTTGGCAGGCCAACATTCGGTCCTTGAGCTCTAATTCCCGTAGATTCAGCCCCAATCATCACCAAAACACCTTCCCGTGTTCTTCGGAAACCCCTAGCCGTGAGCCTTCCCGGGCGGCTAGCCATAAATCTCTGACTGCGAGCCTTTCTGGGCAGTTGGACGATTCCATATTTAACGGCGCTATTCCAGCAACGGCCTCCACGTAGTTGTGTAAAAATCCTCCCACAACATCAACTATCGATTTGTCCGGTACTACTTGCTAGTGCTTTGCGCCGGATTGTTGTTTCTATTTTTTAAAAAAGAATTATCGACCATCCAACCGTACGTATGTCTATATATATCTAATTTAGTGATATTCACTAGATTTTAAAAAATAATAAATTAATTTGGATGGTAAAATTGGTAGTCAACTATCGATTTGTCCGGTACTACTATCTAGTGCTTTGAGCCGGATTGTTGTTTATATTTTTTAAAATATATTTATCGACGATCCAACCGTACATATGTCTTTATATATCTAATTTAGTGATATTCCCAAGATTTTAAAAAATAATAAATTAATTTGGATGGTAAAATTGATAGTCAACTATCGATTTGACCGGTACTGCTAGCTAGTGCTTTGGGCCGGATTGTTGTTTCTATTTTTAAAAAAATTATTATCGACGATCCAACCGTACGTATGTCTATATATATCTAATTTAGTGATATTCCCAAGATTTTAAAAGATAATAAATTAATTTGGATGGTAAAATTAATCTGTATCAAGTAATTCTACAAAATACATAAAAATGAGTGAAAAATCAAATTATTAAAAAATTTGGTAATATTTATCACAAAAATAGTTAGCATGAATACTTGGATGTGTATAAATTTTAAATTAAATTTAGAATTTTTTTCCTGTTTTTAATTAATTTTTTGGCTTCTTTTTCCTATTTTTATTTAATTATCAAAATTCAGGTCCGCAATTAAATTCAACCATATTTGGTCAAATTTAGCTTATTAAATTCAAACACTCTTGGTCGAATTTAGTAATATTAAATTCAACAATAGGTGGTCGAAATTAGCATACTAAATTCAACTAGATTTGGTCGAATTTAGCACTTCGGGCACCAATTTAAAAAAATTTGAAATTTTTGCCAAAATTTAAAAATTTTAAAATTTTGGATTTTGGCGCCTGAAGTGCTAATTTCGACCATATTCTGTCGAATTTAACAATATAAATTTCAGTTAAATATCAATTTGTAACACAACATCTCTCTCATCTCAAAACTTTAATTTTACTCTTTCATCTCATCCCAACACAACATCTCTCTCATCTCTCACTCTCTTGTTCTTCTCTCTTTCATCTCATCCCAAACACAACATCTCAGACCCTCATTTTCGAATTTCTTTTTTATTATGTTCTTGAGTTTTAAAGAATCAAACCAACATTTGGAGGCGTTATTGGTATCCTTTTTCAACGCTCTTATAGTCGAATCGAAGCTCTCATCATACTCTATCCAAAAACATCATCAGATTTTGTGGAGGTATAATTTCTGAATTTCTCCTATTTAATTTGTTTTATTAAATTCGAATTTATTTATTAAATTATGAGTTTTTGTAAACGTGATTGGCTGCTGATTTTCTAGTCAATTTCATATATTATATGTTGAATTTCGAGTACAAGAACGTATAGAAATCAAAGTTTGATTGTCGTGTTTTTCGTGTTCTTCGTGTTCTTGAGGATCGAAGCTATTTTGGAGATGTTATTGACCTTCAAATCTTGAATTTGAGTAATCAAACTGAATGCCACATGTTATGCCACACAAAATCAACATCAAATTCAAAGTGCAGCAGATTCTGCTACCATTTTTTTTAAAATCGTTGTTCCTCAAATTCGATCATATTTGGTCGAATTTAGCATAATAAATTCAACCATATTTGGTCAAATTTAGTATATTAAATTCAACCATATTTGGTCAAATTTAGTACATTTTAGGCTCCAAAATTCTAAATTTTCAATATGTTTTGCCAAATTTAGAATTTCGATCAAATGCGGTCAAATTTAGTTGGTCGAAATTAGTTGGTCGAATTTAGTCGGTTGAATTTATTCAGTCGAAATTAGCTATTTTCGACCGTTAATGTTAATTTCGATCAAGCTAAATTCGACCGAATATGGTCGAAATTAGCTAATTTCAACCATTTCAGAACGGTCAAAATTAGCCGAATTTCTTATAGTGCGATTAAATTGGGTTCGGTCAAAAAATATTTTCAACCCGCCCAACCCGAACCGTGTACACCCCTAATTTGCAGTGTCAAATCTAAAATTTGATCAAATTCTGAACCCAAAAATGCAAACCGAACTCTAAAAAATGTGTGAATAATTTCATTCATACAATAAAATGCAACCAGAATTTTCGAAATTTGTCCAATTATTATCAGAAGTGTACAGAGTCTTCACTTAAGTTTTTTTTTTTTTTTAAAGTGTTTAGTTTAACACTCGGAAGTTGTCATAACCAATGCATTTATTGTAAAGTCCATACTGAGCCACCATTAAAGATGATTTTATTTATATACACGAAACCGAATCATAGGACGAAAATGTCGCTTATATTCTGTTGTACAATGTTGGTTAAAATTCGAATTGTATCCTAAACCTTACTTGAAAAAAACTCTCTAATATTTGCCATAGAACTTGGAATCTTAGACACTAATGTCAGTTGTCATCCGTACTTAACATTCATTCTTGGTATTTGTAGTCATATATAGTCAACAATCCAACGAAAAAATATTAAATACTCCCTCCGTCCCTTTTTAGTTGGGTTAAATGGCTATTTGGTCATCAAACTGATGCCCGGCTTGCAATTTCATCACTAAACTGAAAAAACTTTCAGTCAAGTGACTAAACCCCTTAACCACTTACTGAAAGATAATTAAACGTTAATAAACCTTGCACGGACGTTAAATAGCATTGACTCTAACGGAGGACCGTTAAAAAGTGACAAATCATCTGCCAACTCAATATTTTATACCCGATAAGCCATAACCCATCTCAGCAACCATCAAATAATCCAACCCATTGAATTAAAAACCCACCCAACCCACTTATCTATCTATCTATCTATACTATTATATTAAAGACGAAACATTGAAAGTTTTGGTTTTCTCCTAAGTTTTGGTTTTCACTCTAATTATTTAATTTTAAGTTATTTATAATATAAAACAAATCAAATGAATTCCGTTAAACCAATACAGAGTAGTATTTTGTATTTACACCATTACTAATACAGCTAAACATAAAACCTCCGTTGCCTTACAGAATTCTATTCTTCTAAACTTCATATGCGCAATCTTCATCAATTCAATACACAATTTTCTTCGGCTTTTCTCTTCTTTTTCAACACCATATATCAAACATAAATACTTTTCACATAGCCGTTAGATCTAATAATAAGGAATATTCTTTATTTAAATCCCTCTTCCAAAGATCAAGGTTCAAATCCCATCAACAACAAATTTACATTAAGATTTTATATTATTAATTCTAATCAATACATATCATTTATTAAACTATTATTATTACTAATAAATTCGTAATAATTTTCTCTATTTTATTTAATTATATAATTTTAAAAGTATTTAAAAGTAACCCGTGCTTCGCACGGGTTATAAGCCGAAACATTGAAAGTTTTGGTTTTCTCTTAAGTTTTGGTTTTCACTCTAATTATTTAATTTTAAATTATTTATAATATAAAACAAATCAAATAAATTCCGTTATTGTCTTTAATCCTAAATACAGAGTAGTATTTTATATTTACACCATTACCCGTTAACAACAAATTTACATTAAGATTTTATATTATTAGTTCTAATCAATACATATCATTTATTAAATAACTATTATTATTATTATTAATTTTATTAATTAATATTACAAAGTTAAGTAGTATTTTATATTTACACCATTACCCGTTAACAACAAATTTACATTAAGATTTTATATTATTAGTTCTAATCAATACATATCATTTATTAAATAACTATTATTATTATTATTAATTTTATTAATTAATATTACAAAGTTAAATTCCATAATAAAATATTATACTCTATTTTATTTAATCACATAATTTTAAAAGTATTTAAAAGTAACCTGTGCTTTGCACGGGCCCTAAGCTAGTACTATTATATTAAAGCCGAAACATTGAAAGTTTTGGTTTTCTCCTAAGGTTTGGTTTTCACTCTAATTATTTAATTTTAAATTATTTATAATATAAAACAAATCAAATGAATTCCGTTAAACCAATACAACCTCCGACTAACCAATGTAACCTCCGTTGCCTTACATAACTCTATTCTTCTAAACCTCATCTGCGCAATCTTCATCAATTCAATACACAATCTTCTTCGGCTTTTCTCTTCTTTTTCAACACCATATATCAAACATAAATACTTTTCACATAGCCGTTAGATCTAATAATAAGGAATATTCTTTATTTAAATCCCTCTTCCAAAGATCAAGGTTAAAATCCCATCAACAACAAATTTACATTAAGATTTTATATTATTAATTCTAATCAATACATATCATTTATTAAACTATTATTATTACTAATAAATTCGTAATAAATTATTCTCTATTTTATTTAATTATATAATTTTAAAAGTATTTAAAAGTAACCCGTGCTTCGCACGGGCTATAAGCTAGTATCAATTATATCAATTAAGAAGAAAGACGAAGAACTGAGCGTGGATCATTATTATCAATGTTATAAATTTATTATTATAAATTATTATATTTGATAAAATTTTGTATATTAGTTGATTATTGTATAATATTCACATATGCATGCATGATTATATTATTGGAAAAAAACAGAATTTTTTTGAATTTTCAAAACCCACTAATAAAAGAATACAATTAATTTTAGGGTCTTTTTTGAAAAATATACTGATTTTTTTAATTTTTTTATAAAAATATATATATATTTAAAAATATATATAAAATACTAGTTTTTTGATTTTTTTTTCCCCAAATTTACTGTGTTGTAATTAGATACAATCAAAATCAACATACAATACAATCGAAAATAACTCCAATTTTTTCGAAAAAAAAGTTGATTTGGATTGTATTTGACGTATAAAAAAAAGTTGCGTTGCTTTTACTTGCAGATAATATTTTTGCAAATATTTTTAAAAAATAATATAATAAAAAAAATTTTAAAAAAATATAAATAAACTTTCTAATTTTATTTGATATAAAAAAAATTTGAAACCAATTTAGAATTAGAATTAGTTATAAATTAATTAATTTATTTATGCATTATTTCAAATAACTTTCCTTTTTGTATAGAATATAGATAACCATCACTGTAACCTCTCGCTGGATAAAGAACCAGGGTTTCTTCGATTCTCTGTGCATCAATTATACATACACATAAACGTCTATCAAATCTCGATTATAAAAATATGCACGGAGGCGATGACGATCTTAGCGTACAACAACTCTCTTCAGATCTCTCTACTTACAAACAACATTAGAGAGTCAACAAGCCTGTATTAAATCGAGTTGCTGGAGTTCGAAATGAGCTATTAGAGTTCGAACTTGAAGAACTCATGTTTAGAACTTAGAACCCTAAACTAAGAATTTGAGATATAAATGTTTGGATTTATGTGTTATACATATATAAGGTATATATGTGTGTATATAACGGTAATATATTTTGGGGAAGATGGGTTTAATCATAGATGGTTGTGTGTATATAAGTGATATAACGGCCTAACGGGTACTAACTGATGATATGGGTTATGTGAGTCAACAAGCTAGCCACGTAGCAAATTTTTAACACATAAGCAAGTACGGTCATTTTTCCATCCAATTTTTAACTTTTCAAACGGACATGACCTATTTGAGAGTTACTAAAGATTTACTGAGTTGACTGAAAGTTTTTTCAGTTCAGTGATGAAATTGCAAGCCGGGCATCGGTTTGATGACCAAATAGCCATTTAACCCCTTTTTAGTTGGTACATTTGCAAAAAAACACGCATATTAAGAAAAGCTTTAATTATATAATTTGTTTTCATACTTGCCCTTAATCTTAACATTAAATGATGAGTTATGAGGGGGTATATTAAATATAAAGTCAAACATTGGTATTAGAAATAGAGGGGTATATATGGAAAAATTGGTAAAAAATGTATTGGAACAAGGAATGTGACAACTATTTAGGGACAATTTTTTTTGCAAATGTACCAACTAAAAAAGGACGGAGGGAGTATTAAATAGGTCTACAATCCAACGAAAAAATATTAAATATTAAATAACTCTCTTGGCATTTGAATTGTACGTGGAATGCGTGCCGCATAAGACCACAGGATATTAATATTAAATAGGTTTACAATCCAACGAAAAAATATGGTAGATGATCAAGCCTCAACGGGTTCGAAATAGCTAGCTAGCTAGAATAACATATTTACCGGAGAAGTATTAAGATCGGAATTTTTCGAAATTAAAGAAATAATTACAGTACTTGTTTATTGAAAAATGGTACTCACACCCACCAATTCTTTATGGCACATATTTTAAGATATATTTTAAGAATAGTTCGATAATTTATTTTTAATTTTTTTTTTTTGTATAAAAATATATACATTATATTTTTTTATATATTTTTATACAAAAAAAAAATAAAAATAAGTTATGGAAGGATCCTTAAAATGCGTCAAAAACCTCATTCTGAAAGGTAAAGAACCTATTGGACCGAGGGAGTATGATTTATCTTCACGTATATTTACAGCTGCAAATAAAAATAATCTTCATATTTTGTATTTGCAATTGAATATCTGTTCAGAATGCGTATCAAAAGTACTTTGTTGCAGTATTAATCTTGAATGGAAACAAGAGTAAAAAGGAGCATATACGTAAGCGATTGAAAATTTTGGGAAACATTTCTGGGAAAGAACTGACAGAGTAACTAAAGTTTCATCATATTGATTGATTGATCTGCAGGATACCCTACAATTACTTATGTTTGTGGAGGCATATAATTAAGTTGCAGTAGAAATTGAGAAACTACTCCAAATTGATAGGTTAAGAAGGTGAAGATGGAACCACCGAGATCTTCAAACTGTTTTCTGCCGACTACCAACATGGGACTTAAATTTTGCAGGTCTGTGTGACTTTGATGATTTTCTGTGCTAGAAGCTTAATTTTGTCTGCACTTTGTTCACTGAGTAGTTCATCAGAGTAAATGCAAATTTTTCTGATCATATATAGAATTTTATGTGGACTAAATCTAGAGCATCTAATGATCTAAACATAGCATGTTTGTGCATTTACTCGAGTGCACGCTTGCATCAGTTAATGTTGTCAGGCGCATTTGCCGGAAGAGAAACATATGCATGCCCCTTGTAGACTGTAGTCTTGTGCAAGGAGTATATATAGATATCAGCTCAAAGAGTGGTGCGCGTACGTGTTATATTCAATGGCCATGGAAATATTATAGATTGCTAGCCCGTGCGGGCTTACTTTTAATTTTTTAAAATTTGATTATAGTGTAATATAATATTATAAATACTAATTTTAATATTTTATTGGAAAAATTTGAACCTCACATCTTTGTGTATAAAAATTTTATGGTATTAAATATACATTAATATGGTGTTGGCAGGAATCGAACTTATACATTTGTATATAATAATTTTAAGTATTGTTGTATTTAACGATAATGATCTATTTGAGTTGAAGATCTAACAGTTTGTGAATTAAGGGATAACCAAAATAAAAAATGAGGAGATAACTCAACTAAAAATTATACCTCATTTCGCTTATTATAGTATAGATAGATTATCCTAATATAATCATCTCATCATTAATTATAAATTTTTAAATAATTTTATTTCTATTTGTTATTAAAAAGTTCATATAATTACCATATAATTCTTTAAAATCTTACAATTTTTAAAATTATTATCTCATTTTTGTTTGAGGGATATATAACATATGGATTGGATATTATCATTTTAAATTTTTAATTCTATGATTTTTTTTTCTCATGGATTTATAGTGAGTGATCGTAATCTTTTAAAATGACTTTTTCGAGTGAATACATTAAATAATACTTCTTATAAAACTAAGTATTAATTAGTTAGAATTATAATAATATCTTTTATTTCAAACAAACATGAAATTAATACGTTAAAGAACGATGATTCTTAATCAAATCTTAAATAAGTTTATACTAAACAACATGAGATTGAGAGTGAAATTTTTTAAAATTTATAATTCTATTACTTAATAAATCATATGAAATAGACATGATAATGTTTCAAACATTTTTTACTATGGTGATTGATTCTTCCTGAATTTGTATTCAATCCATTTATTCCTATTTTTTTAATGTTTTACACGTATTCTATAAATGCATAGAAACATTACTTGTCAATTGAAAAATTAAATTGATTTTTTAAAGAAAAATATAAGGCAAATGAAAAGTTGAAAGGAATGGAGGGAGGAAGTATCAAGTATCTATACCTTGTAAATTATTAATATCTATATTTGATCATGTTATTCCCAAATTCCAACTTACAAAGTATATGATTATAGAATTAGGGATAAACGGAAAAACTTAATATAAAATTTGAGTTGATGCTAAAGAATTCAATTGAGAGGTTTTTGCAATTTATAAATTGCAAAAATGTGGGTTACAATCAGGATAATAGTATAAGAAATTCTTATAGATACCTAAATATCGTAATTTGTAAATGCTCAATAGTCTAATAAGCGAGATTCAATAGAATACTCCCTCCGTTTCAATTTAGTAGTTCACTTTCTAAAATTACAAATTACGCATATTAAGAAACTCATTTATTAATGATCTAATTCCATATTTACCCATATTTATTGTATTGGTTGGATAAATAACTACATAAAGTCAATCTTGGAAATTACTCCCTCCGTCCCTTTTTAGTTGGTACATTTGCAAAAAAAATTTGTCCCTAAATAGTTGTCACATTCCTTGTTCCAATACATTTTTTACCAATTTTTCCATATATACCCCTCTATTTCTAATACCAATGTTTGACTTTATATTTAATATATCCCCTCATAACTCATCATTTAATGTTAAGATTAAGGGCAAGTATGGAAACAAATTATATAATTAAAGCTTTTCTTAATATGCGTGTTTTTTGCAAATGTACCAACTAAAAAGGGACGGAGGGAGTAAAACTCAAGGGTAATATGGGAAGTTTAAGAAAAAAATTGCTTTGAAAGTTGAAATGAGACAACTATTTTGAAATAAATTTTTTCTTAAAAGTGGACTACTAATTTGAAACGGAGGGAGTAATTCATTGAGTTTGAGCAACACACTTTGAATTTTGGAAAGGCAAAATAGCACAGTGATTCAGCACAACAATGATTTGAGTGAGGCAAGAGAGAGAACAACTGGTTTATTCCCATTTTTCAGTATCCAACTATTTTATTATACATGTTTAAATATATTTTAAATATTGTTACTTTTACAAGTAATTATTATATAAGTAATTACTTGTATAATTGAACAATGGCTATATATATATGAGTAGCATTTTATGGAGAATTTTTTATATAAAAAACCGTAACACACTAGTCTACAATAGAATTAAGGCTTATTGACCTTTTGGTCCTTCAAGTTTGCACACTTGTACCCATAAAATCCTAACGTTTAAACTCGTTCCTTTTTGCCACTCCAACTTTAGAAATGTACCTTTTAGCCACAAAACCGTCGCCTTTTTAACACAAAACCGTCGTCTTTTAGAACGAATAGACGACGGTTTACGGCAAAATGGTACATTTCTGAAGTTGGAGGGGCGAAAAGGAACGCTTTAAAACTATAAGGCTTTATGGGTATAAATGTGCAAACTTGAATGGCCAAAAGGTCATTAGCCCTAGAATTAAAGTTTTAAATTTTGGTTATATAAAAGAAAAAGACCAATTTTTTTGGTTTTATAATAAGAAAAAACCAATTTTCCGATTCTGTAATAGAACCAAATGATGACTTGGCCATGCTAGCACTGCCACGATGTGACAGTAACATATGGTAGTGTCACGTCAATAGTGACATCATCATTGATGACATGGCACTGTCATGTGTCACTACCACGTCAGTATTGTGGCAATGCTACCGTGTCACTACCATGTTAGCATTGATGATGTGATCGTGCTGCCGTGCCATGTCGGTAGTAGTGACGTTACTACTGGCGTGGCAGTGCCACGTCAGCACTGTGACGTGGCGGTGGTGACGTGACAGTGAGCAGAACTTATTTTTTATTTTTTGATTTTTTATTATTTGGTTCTTTAATTAAAAAAATTACTTTTTTTAATTTTTTTTTTTTTTAAAAAAAAATATGGTATGCTACGATTCTCTATATAATTTGGTTCTTTGTACAACAATGGCCTATATATATAACGATTTGTGGGCTTTAATCTTTACAATGTTTAGAATAGATTATGGACCGACTAGTAAATAGTTAGAGTTTAATTGACATGTAAATATTTAATTGTATGCATATTTTTAATTCTTATAATTAACTAATATTAATAACTGTCTTGTTGAAAAAAAATTAGTATGTAAACGAAGCTATGAATCCGGGGCAATTTTTTTTATTTATAAAAATACTCAGCACTAAAAATAAGTTCACTACTCTTTTTGAGTCTAGTCAGTATTTTAACTTCTTTTAGCCCCAATACTTTCGTCCCTACATGGACGTTGGATTACTATGCTAGACATGTAAGAAAGGACGAGTACATTAATTTTCTTTTGAACGGACTTGTCTTACAAGTTATTTCGAATTATAAAACAAATTCATAAAAAAAATATTTCTAAAACATCAAACTCTACTTGGATATTTACCTTCAAAACTTATAGCTATGTTGCAAACTGCCCACATTACCAAGCATCATCGAACACTTCGTGACTTCATCCTAAAAAATTGGAACATGATTGTTAAACCTTCTTAATTAAGATTCGTAATTATCGTGAGAACATTCATAATTGATAAAAGTTGATTTTTTTCTCAAATATCAATCCTACAAGTTTATTTCAAATTTCAAAGAGCATCCCAATTGTTCATCAACGATCAATCGTGACCAAACTCCTACAAATATTGAAGTTCTACAATTAATTCTAGGTAACAATAAATCATAACTCATTTCATTTCCCAATATTTGGCATAGTCTATGTGAAGTTCAAATAACATATCATATTTGGAAACATTCAAAAAAAAAAAATGAAAATAACCTAGTCATCGTCACAACAACAAATCACCTAGTACCAATCTCCAAATCTCGGCATGGACATGATCGCTAACAAATAAGGTCTAACGATCCTATAATGATTGACAATATATCCAAATATCAATAACTACATGCTCTATAATTTTATTTTACTGAGAATTCTTATTTCATTAGATGCTATTGAAATTATTGTGTTTATTGCATTTATATTATTAATATTTATGTATTGCCTCATAATCGGGATAATGAAATGTACATTTTAGAACAGTGGTGGAACCAAGAGTTTATATTACCCTAGGCTTGAATATTTAACAACAAATTCATGTTACAATTTGACAAAAGTAAGTCAGTAAGTGTTTCGTTTCTCATGTACTGCTATTTGTGTTTCTCTTACTTGAGGAATCTATATATATTATAATGCCAGGAGATCAGAAATGCACGAAACGTTTTAAATATTTTTCTTGAATTTTCAATTTTTTGATTTTTTATTAAAAATATGTTCTTGCATTAAATAACTCTTAATGACCTTTTAATTAGTCATTAATTACACCTATTAAATCTATATAAAATTTACTTTATTTCACATTTTTAAAAATTTAGAAAACTTTGTTTGAGCATATAACTATTATTTCAACATTATATATCTATATCTATATATATTATAATGTCAGGAGATCAGAAATGCACCAGAAACGTTTTAAATATTTTTCTTGAATTTTCAATTTTTTGATTTTTTATTAAAAATATGTTCTTGCATTAAATAACTCTTAATGACCTTTTATTTAGTCATTAATTACACCTATTAAATCTATATAAAATTTACTTTATTTCACATTTCTTAAAATTTAGAAAATTTTGTTTGAGCATATAACTATTATTTCAACATTATATATAATTATAATTAAGTGTATTTTTAGGTAAAATAATGATCGAAAATTGTTTATATCGCATTCTTTTTCATTCCCTATAAGACTGCATTAATTTCTTTTCGAACGATCGTAAGTAGTAAATATGATCTTAACTTCTCAAACAATTTTGATTATAACTCATTTAGAAATCGTAATAAATTATGAAAATATATACATCTTCGCTTAACATTTGAAATTTGTATAAAAAAAATACAAACTATTATTATTTTTGCACATTAATAAATTATACATGGAGTATGACCAAACCGATTAAATTAAACCAACCAAACTATTTTTTCAACGGATTAATGGATAAAAAAGTTACGCCTGTTGTTCATTATATTGTGTATAAATAAATTAATATTCTAATTAAATAAATTCTTACTCTAATATTGAACATTTTTGTGATGGGAGGGGTGTCGGCTTTAAAAAATATTATTCTATTTAATATTTATAATTTTAATCGAAAAGATTACGTTCGTATTGTCATTGCTAATTTTTATGCTTATTCTATTTTTAAGATTATCAAAATTTTATTTATACGATGAGAGTAGTTTTCTAATTAATAATTTATATAAATTGTTTTAAATCCATTTTTTAGGAAATTCTTAAGAGATCAATAAATTTTTAAAAATAATAAAAATTATTTTATCTAACTTCAATATTTTCAAATATAAGTTTATAAACTGCGCGAAGCGCGGATTACAATGCCTGGAGATCAGAAAGTTAATAGAAGCGTCAAAATGGCTTTCTTGAATTTTGGTTTTTTAATTTTTTTTTAAATTATTTTCCTGCATTAAACAGCTCTTAATGACATATTAATTAGTAATTAATTATACCTAATAAATATATAATTATTTAATTTAATTTAATTTAATTAAACAATTATAAAACTTTATTTGAGCATTATATTTATTATTTTAATAGTAAAAGTAATTTCATTTATAATTAAGTTTATTTTTAGGTAAAATGACGACTGAAAATTATTTACATTGCGTCTTTTTTATTTTCTATCGAATAACACTCCAATTTTTTTTCGAATAATTGTAATATAGACGATCCTTAACTTCTCAAGCAATCTTCAATATTAGTAATTATGATCGTAATAAATTATAGAAGTATATAAATTTTCGCTTAACACCTATAATAAAAATAATACAAAGAGTTTTTATTTTTACACATGAATAAATTTCATATGGGTTATGACCAAAGCAATTTAATTGAAAAAACCCAACTTTATTGATAGATTAAATAGTTAAAAAAGTTATATACCCGTTGTTCATTATGTTGTGTTGAAATAAATTAACATTCTATTTAAATAAATTTTTACACTACTATTGAACATGTATGTTATGAGAGGGGCGTCGGCTTTAAAAAGTATTATTATAAATAATATTTTTAACTTTTGGTTACGTTTGCATTATAATTGTTACTTTTTATGTTTATGATATTTTTGAAATTATGAAAATTTTAGATATATAAAGAGAGTATTTTCAAACTTATAATTCAAGTAAATTG
The DNA here is from genome assembly GCA_037693485.1 of Kitagawia praeruptora. Lineage (NCBI taxonomy): Eukaryota > Viridiplantae > Streptophyta > Magnoliopsida > Apiales > Apiaceae > Kitagawia > Kitagawia praeruptora. The sequence goes on along the minus strand of CM075354.1, from coordinate 102,801,537 downwards.
TTTTGATTCAATTTTTTGTAAAAAAATTTAAGAGGCCAATTAATTTTTAAATATAATTCATATATTTTCAATATTTTAAAATAAAATTTATGAACCGCGCGAAGCGCGGATAAGTTTCCTAGTATATTATAATGCCAGGAGATCAGAAATGCACCAGAAACATTTTAAATATTTTTCTTGAATTTTCAATTTTTTGATTTTTTATTAAAAATATGTTCTTGCATTAAATAACTCTTAATGACCTTTTAATTAGTCATTAATTACACCTATTAAATCTATATAAAATTTACTTTATTTCACATTTTTAAAAATTTAAAAAACTTTGTTTGAGCATATAACTATTATTTCAACATTATATATATATATAATTACAATTAAGTGTATTTTTAGGTAAAATAATGACCGAAAATTGTTTATATCTCATTCTTTTTCATTCCCTATAAGACTACATTAATTTCTTTTCGAACGATCGTAAGTAGTAAATATGATCTTAACTTCTCAAACAATTTTGATTAGAACTCATTTAGAAATCGTAATAAATTATGAAAATATATAGATCTTCGCTTAACATTTGAAATTTGTATAAAAAAAATACAAACTATTATTATTTTGGCACATTAATAAGTTATACATGGAGTATGACCAAACCGATTAAATTGAACCAACCAAACTATTTTTTCAGCGGATTAATGGATAAAAAAGTTACGCCTGTTGTTCATTATATTGTGTCGAAATAAATTAATATTCTAATTAAATAAATTCTTACTCTAATATTGAATATTTTTGTGATGGGAGAGGTGTCGGCTTTAAAAAATGTTATTCTATTTAATATTTATAATTTTAATCGGAAAGAATACGTTCGTATTATCATTGCTAATTTTTATGCTTATTCTATTTTTAAGTTTATCAAAATTTTATTTATACGATGAGAGTAGTTTTCTAATTAATAATTTATATAAATTGTTTTAAATCAATTTTTGAGGAAATTCTTAAGAGATCAATAAATTTTTAAAAATAATAAAAATTATTTTATCTAACTTCAATATTTTCAAATATAAGTTTATAAACCGCGCGAAGCGCGGATTACAATGCCTGAAGATCGGAAAGTTAATAGAAGCGTTCAAAATGGCTTTCTTGAATTTTGGTTTTTTTAATTTTTTTTATTAAAATTATTTTCCTGCATTAAATAGCTCTTAATGACATATTAATTTGTAATTAATTATACCTAATAAATATATAATTATTTTATTTTATTTTATTTTATTAAACAATTATAAAACATTATTTGAGCATTATATTTATTATTTTAATAGTAAAAGTAATTACATTTATAATTAAGTTTATTTTTAGGTAAAATGACGACTGAAAATTATTTACATTGCGTCTTTTTTATTTTCTGTCGAATAACACTCCAATTTTTTTCCGAATAATTGTAATACAGATACCCTTAACTTCTCAAGCAATCTTCAATATTAGTAATTATGATCGTAATAAATTATAGAAGTATATAAATTTTCGCTTAACACCTATAATAAAAATAATACAAAGAGTTTTTATTTTTACACATGAATAAATTACACATGGGTTATGACCAAAGCAATTTAATTGAAAAAACCCAACTTTATTGATAGATTAAATAGTTAAAAAAGTTATATACCCGTTGTTCATTATGTTGTGTTGAAATAAATTATTAACATTCAATTTAAATAAATTCTTACACAACTATTGAACATGTATGTTATGAGAGGGGCGTCGGCTTTAAAAAGTATTATTACATATAATATTTTTAACTTTTGGTTACGTTTGTATTATAATTGTTACTTTTTATGTTTATGATATTTTTGAAATTATGAAAATTTTAGATATATAAAGAGAGTATTTTCAAACTTATAATTCAAGTAAATTGTTTTGATTCAATTTTTTGTAAAAAAATTTAAGAGCCCAATAAATTTTTAAATATAAATCATATATTTTCAATATTTTAAAATAAAATTTATGAACAGCGCGAAGCACGGATAAGTTTCCTAGTAGTAATTAATAATTAAATATTCCGAGTTAGCATAAGTTGATAACATTATAAAATAGAATCATCATCCACACGTGCAAATATACCATTCTCGTTTAACATCATATTTTCTTCTTTAATAATTGTATTTCCAACTTCGTAGCTCGAATAAAAGGCATATTAATGATAATATTCAGAAAGCACCATAAGCAATAGGTCTCATCTTTGGAAACACTAAACAGTAACTAGTTATATTGTTTAAACAATTTTTTTTTTGAAAACTTAAACCATCTTGTTGCTTTTTTGATAAAATATAACTTGACTGTTGATAAGGCCCCGTGAGAAGATATAATCTACGAACGTGATCTTTAATATTTGCTTCATAACTATAAATAAGAATTTGATGTCCTGGATGAAAAATAATTTCATCGGGATTAAATTCGATATTGACCTTTTTAATAATAGGAGTTTCCGGTTTAGAACTAGAGCTCAAAGCACTGCAATTCTGTTGAGTATGGAATACACATAAGAAAATACAAAGGAGGGGTGAATGTATTTTCAAACTTTTCTTTCGATTTCGCTTGAGGACAGTTTGTTTGAAGGTTTGAATCTTATTTGATGTATGTGTAGCACAGTGTGTGTTTGTGTTTAACAAAGTATATAAATGCGGAAGGAAAACACAAGAGCACAATCACTCACTTTAATCTAACGTTATATTAGATAAAGATTTTGTGAATACAAACGTTAGTATTCTCAGCTTCGTTTTTCTCTTAGAGATGTTAGCTATGAAAATTACAATGAAAAATGTTAATTGCTAAAGAAGTGAGGTTGTACACTTATAGAGCATGTGTACAACCCACTTACTACAAAAGTAGTGACAGACAAATACACTTTCTAACTTGTCTATCCTTATTTTGGAATACATCCAGGCAGCATGCAATTTGACTTTCTTTAACCTGCCCAGATCCACTATTTTAGCAGCTTGTCCCTTCTAACATCTCTCTAAACTTCTTTGTAGACTTTCCATGCACACTTTGCAGTACTATGGTCCTGAAAGTGTTTTGACTTGTTGCAGGTTTCTACCATGTGCTTCTTCAGTAATTTGTCTTCAAGAATCCATTCGAGAAATGGCTAAGTGTTTGATTCGAGAACTAGAATTAAGTTGTTCGATAACTCCAAGTTCTCAAATAGCTATTTCCTGAGATATTGAATCACTTCTCAAATTAGTCTTTTCTTCAGGTGTCCTTGAGTTGTCGAATAGTGCATTTGACTTATCGAATTCCTGAGATATCGAATAGTTCCTTGAGTCCTTGGAGATATCGAATATAGCTTTGACTTGTTGACCCTTTGAGAACTCGAATGTTGTTTTGACTTGTAAACTTCCTAAGTTCTCGAATAGGGTATTTAGACATATCAAATCCCTGAGTTCTCGAATGCAGCTTTGACTAGTTGACTCCTTAAGATATCGAACAGTGTCTTTGAGATATCGAACCTCTAACTTCTCGAAACCTTGACTTCTCAAATAGAATAAATTCACTTCTCGAATTTGTGCTTGGGCAAATATTCAATCTTCAAATTCCAATTGTGTTTATTTCTTCAGCCTTGTTCTTCAAGCTTGAGGCATGATCACTTGATCTTCTGTCAAGCATTATTTCATGACTTAATTTACAATTACATAGATAGAATTTGATACCTATTACAATTACAAATACAAGTAGAAACTCTACAACTAGAGGGTTCCCCAGTCAAGGGGTGTTAACACAAAATCACGCAAGCGCACGTGATCACGAGTAATATAGATATAAGTCAAGTTCGTTCCCACAGAGATCTTGGTTTTTAATTCAGTTTAGTACCTATGCAACAATGTATGGTTTTAATTCACTGCTAAGACAAATAACAAGATTGGATTTTGATAACTAAAATTAACTAAGGAAGTAAATTAACAACTAAGAATTAACTAACTAATGAAAATTGAATCGAATTACTTATATGAGAATAAACATGGAATCCTAACTTCATTATCTACTTCACTTAGAGTTGCAGCCTTTAATCAATACATGCGATGGTTTTGATATCTGATCGAATAACACGAAACAAGTAAAAGTTACCTCTCGGTATACTAGTACCAAACTACGCATACATCCACAAAAGAGATAGAAGATGAATAGACACCTATTATGTTTAGACCCTATATCTCTATAGAATTTGAAAACATAAAGGTTTAAGCACAAGTTATCCACTTAGGTCACATAGGGTAGCATAATATCTCTATTTACGCCACAAATCATGATGTTAAAACATCAACCTATCCTATGCTAGCATGGCAAGTTATAAATCTCAAGATCCACTCTCGTTTAGCAAGAGATTAACAAATTAGATGTTAGCTACGCATCTAAATACATGAAACACAACCATACGAGGATACCAAGAATTCACCACACATAAATCTTTAAGGCATACAAACTACTAAGCTACATAGATAAATCCGCTAGGATCCCACGACAACGATTAGTTCATAATTGAACCTTTCGTCACCATGGGAATTGATGAAAACATGGTAATGAACAAGATAACAAAGATGAATAAATCAATAATGTAACAAGGTTTAGAGAACAAATCCGTGAAAGTAACAAGCATCCAAAAGATACGCCTAACAAAGGAATCCAAGAAAACTATGTCTAGATCTTCTTGTTGTCACAATCCTCGCCTTGGCTTCTCGATCTCGTGCTATGAACGAATTGGACTGAACTCTCACTACTACAAAAAAGTCTAAAGAGACCACCTAAAAACCATCTTAGAGACCACCTCAAGAGGGGGTCTCTAGGTCAGTGGTCTCTTAGGATAAGAGATCTCTTCTTTGAGGGGGTTTCTTAAATAGAAATAAGAGACCAGCTATTTAAGAAAAATGGTCTCTTAGGTAGAAGGAAAAGAAAACACTTATTTAGATTAGATGGTCTCTTTGGTTCTAGTAAAGAAACCACATAGGCCAGAGGAAAAGAAAACACTTATTTAGATTAGATGGTCTCTTTGGTTCTAGTAAAGAAACCACATAGGCCAAAAAGTGGTCTGTTTGATTTCACTAAAAAAATCAGTTGTCTCTAAAAGGTGGTCTCTTTGCTCTGAATAGGATTAAATTTCTCAAATTAATAATATTTTTTTTATATTATTAATTGTCATTGAGATTGTACTACACTTGCGTGAAGATTTAAATAAAAGGCCATAATGGCTGAAAGAAACCAAATAAAAAAACCGCAAAAAAGATAAAATTATTACAACATGAATAAAAAAAGTTTGCTTAATTAAAAAAACCAAATGTATCATCTGAGTTTACATAAATTGAATAAAAGTAGTGACAAAATACAAAATAAACATTGACCATACTCCAGAGGCCAATAGAAGTGTCAATTTCATGCCTTCTCTTCCCCTCCCCCTCTCTGTTCCTTCGCATTCAAAGTGAACCAGTTGCCTGCAAATATAATGTTGCATGCATAAGGTTAAAATCTGGTACAATATTCAGTTATTCACAGAACATAAAACCATACATATGCACAGAAATGAGGTATCTATGTAGTATTAGACTTTAAACCATACACAAAACTATTTACATCTGGAGATTGACCTTCCAATATAAAGGCAACAAAATTAGAAGGGTCGAATTTGTATTAGCATACTCATATAACAGATAATGTAAGCATGCGCTCCTTAACACGCATTTGGCCTCAAAAGGACCATGTAAATATTCTATTTAGCTGCAGCAAGGCATCCTTGACAACCCTCACTGTAAAAATAAATTCTACTTTCTTCCGAAACAGGAAAATCTTTTACTAGGCTCAGTACTCAGCAGCCACCTTATGCTAATAACTAAGCAGACAAATCCTATCAAAGATAAAAGAAGATGGATAAAATAACTAAGTTTAAGCTTCCTTATGCTAATTATACACACTCACACACCCACTTTGCCTTGTAGGATGTACAGATTCTTAGACAGACTCCTATAACAAGTATCAGAACGATGCATAATGTAATTATGTGCAAGCCTAAATAGAAAGACGCTTCTAAACCACTTGGTTCAAAATTGCTAAGCTATCCATGATTAACAGTAAAACTCGAAACAGTTGTCATCAGTGACTTACCAGAGCTGATTCATTTTTAGCAATATTAGCTTTAAAAGTGAATTAAGTTTAAAGATTTCAAATGAAACTGACAAAGAAGCATTATGTTCACACAAATTATGATTTCAGTTATAATTCATGCACATAGAGAAACACTTCAACCCTCACCTGGCTACTTCTGACATCTACAAACACAAACTCACTCTCACATTCCGATACTCCCATCCTTATTCATTCTGACAAAGTAATTCCAAGCGGCCAACGGGTGAACCCTTTTTCCCCTCATTCTGATCAGATTTTCCTCTTGTTTATCATCCCCTTTACTTCTTCGGCTTCCACATCCAAATGTATCTGCAAATAAACAGCAGTATACAGAATGAATGATAATATTTGGTAACATACTCATCTGACTCATCATCCTCACTCAACAAAAGTTCACTTCTAACCGTTAAACTCAAAAATCCAACTAATTCTACATTTCTGTAACTTAATCCAAATTCATGAAAGAAATTTAGTTTATTTGACAGACAACATCCACTGATACACATAAATCATATCTAGGTAACATCATCAAGTACTCGAAATTAAATTCTAAAATGAAACATCTTATCAACTTGTAATCAGAATGAATATAAACCTCATCAGCCAGTTACACAATTAAGTTCAATTTTATTGCTTCACACGTGAATCCATACAACGGAAAGAGGGGAAGAGGTTATCGCTAATAAACTGTTAATAAACTATTAAAAATGTGCACAAACATACGAAATTTATATACAAACACTTCACTTCACCAATAAACCATAAATTAGCAAATGAATTTATCAGTTATGTACCACTTCAGCCGATTCTTGTTGAGGGAGTTTCTCAGGTATGTCTTCTTGAAGTTTATCATCCGTCATGATTGTCAAAGGCTCAAAGCGGCACCTTCAAGCTTAAACCTAGATCTTGATGTCTATTTCAGAGTCGAGTCTCGAGTCTGTTTCGTCCGTTTCAGAGTGAGTGAAGTAGTGAACTGGTCTGTTAGTTTGTTAGAGAGGCTTTAGAGTTTGGCCCAATAAGCCACTAGTCCGGAGTCGAAACACAAAGGTAAAATCACACGCACACTCAAAACTTCACGATCTATACAAGCATACAAACGGAAATTACAAACAATAACTACAACAAAATTTCCGGCGAACAAGAACTTTCCTGTGAAATCAAAACCAATTCAAAAATCTACGAATTTAACATATATCGCCTCAAAATTAAACGATCTATAACATATATACTATCAACAACAATTAATAATCAACCAAAATTCAATTTGAATTTAAGCCCAAAATCAAATTACCCAAAATCGAGACTTGTTGGTACGGTTGGATAAAGCACAAAGAGAGGATCAATTCGGCTATTAGAACTCCTAATTTGGTGACCAATAACAACTTGATTTAGGGGTTAGGGTTGAAGAACAGGGGAGGGGAGGCGAGAGAGAAGGAAAAAAAAGGGTGGGGGTTTGTACGGGGCGGTGGTTAGGTAGAATTAAGATAAGTACTTAAAGTAGTACTGTACAAGAGAAGAGAGAAGAGAGGCCGGATGGAAAAGATGAGATGGTGTCTAATATTAATGGAGCCCATAGAAAATAAATAATATTAAAAAATGATAAGAAACCACCTTTTTAATTAAAGAGGTGTCTTTTCATGTATTATAAGAGATCTCTTTTTTAAAAAGTGAGGTTTCTTTTATTAAATAACCATTTATTTAAATAAGATGGTCTCTTTACTTATATTATAAGAGACCATTTTTTGAAGAAGTGTGGTTTCTTTTTTTAAGTAATCAATTATTTGAATAAGGTGGTCTCTTATTAGCGGTTCCTTTGCCTATATTTGTAGTAGTGTCTGGTGTGTAGATGATTGTGTAGGTGATGTTTTTGATGTCCCCCAAGGTGTGTATTTATAGCCCCAAGTGTTCTCTTTTCCAAGTAATTATCGTCTTTGAATTAGAAAAGAATTCCGGCAATTTCCGTTCTTGAGTGGATTAGAATTGCAATTCCCCTGTTTAGAACTGATTCTGGAAGCTTCTGGTCGTCCAAAACAATCGCCATATTGAATAGGAAAAGAAACACGACAATTTCCTCTTTAAAATTGAATTCCAGGAAGTTTCACTACACCATAAAAGGCCTATGACCACATCTAGAGCCTATGTTGCCTTTGGATATGTTGCCTTTGCCATGCATGTTTTTGGCTAATACAACATTATCATTTTATGTTGGGTTAGGTAGCAAAAATATGTTGGCATAGAATAAAAGTGTTTGTGTGTTGCCGTAGGTCTGAAATTGTGTTGCCGTAATTTTGCAATGAACAAAATTTTATATTTTCTACTACAAATAAAAAATTTAACTTTTTTTGAAAAAAAATAATCAAGAATATTTAAGTAAAAGTGAATATTTCAATAAAATATTAATACTTTTTAAGGTGAATAATTTTATTTTTATGTTCATTAAATATTGTTAAATAAAAATTTTAATATATCACTTAAATAAAAATATTTTCATATATGATTAAAAAAATTTGAATATATTATTAAATATTATGTAAAAATAATTGAATAATTAACGAAAATTTAAATTATTTTTCAAATAAATAAAAGAAACAAACCAAAAGATAAATTATTTTTTACTTTAAGAGACAAAAAGATGAAAATTTGGGAAAAATTGATAAGCGGCAAAAAAACCGCCCAAACAATTCATTATACCGCTCTTTTGCCTTGGTAAAACACTCGCTCACTCAATCACTTTCCATTTTCTTAGTTTAGTTCAGACTCATTCGCTCCTCTCTCTCCGTTCATCTCTCTCCGATGCTTGCCCACACACATACAGTCTATACTCACACACTCCATACTCTCCTCTTTCTCTCTATACTCTCTCCTATCTTTCTCTCTCACATTCTCTGTATGCACATCTCCCACATTCATCGTTGATTCAATTTGGGTTTAATTTGTGCAATTAGGCCTTTAGTTTAGTATTCGTTTCACTAATTTGGGGCATTTTTTTCTGTCTCGGGGTTAATTTTGAGTTAGGGCTTCAAACGGATTGGGTCAATTTTGGGGCTTCAATCGGAGTCAATTTGGGACTTCAAAATTAGGTTTCAGTCGTGTTTGATTTGGGGCTCCCATTTTAAGGTATTTCTATATCTCTTTTATTTGCAGGTTCAATTATATCTTGGTTTGTTCGTTATTTGTGAGTATTTGCTATTTTGTGAGTATTTGAACTTATGAGTATGTACTAAGTTGGGATATTTGAACTTATGAGTACGTCTATCTTTAAAATTCTGAGATGTTCATGGCCAAGTTGTCATCGAATTCTCTGTATCAGTGTGATGAAAAGTGTTATCTAGATACACCAGTGGTACATCTTCTTACCTTTCTAACTTGTTATATTATACTGACAATGATAACCAGCTGACCTATTATCTCACATCAATAATAATAACCAGCCTTTGTCTAAACAGGTACAATGACTATTGGATCCACTTGTTTAATGTATTTACTACTGGAGCAGCTTTTCTTTCGTCATGGTTCGTGAAATTAAAAAAACTCTCTGTAAGCATTACCATAATGTGTTTCTGATTACAGACTACAACTTTCTACTGTATTCCCCCGTCAAACTATTAATTATGTTACATCATTCTCATGTTTTCATTCTGTGTTATCACAAATGTACTGGCGTTTACGCTCTCAATTCTCTGTACTAACAGATTTTTGTAGGAGCTCACTCCACTCCAACTGAGCAGTCTGATACAAGTATTCATTATATTAATAAAACAACCATACTTATAGGATCCTTGGAATTTTTTAATTAAATATAAAAACAGATGGAGTAATTGAAAGACATGTGTGGATTGTTACTAAGTAGTTCTTAAAGTTTGTTGTATACTTGTATTTGTAACTTTGTTTTAATAATATGCCTAATAGTTAATCTGCTTAAATTCTGATTGCTTTGGTTTTTTTATCCTTTGTAGAGACTACTGAGGATGGTGGATGGTTTGAATTTTAAGGACTTCGCAGCATTCTTGTCAACTTTCAGTGCTAAAGCGAGTATAAGCAGAAAATTGAATGTAAGTAATGCTAGCGTTAATTATTTATTTTTATTTTTTGTGGCAAGCAAATAGTAGTTAATAAATGACATTAGGGAATATGTAGCTGTCTATTTTGGTAAAAAAACCTTGAAAACATCCATGGCCGGAATGAGGTTCATGTCTGATTGACATATTATAGTGGGATTTGTCAACTGTGATTATTCGCCTTGATTGGATATACATGGATCAAAAAACATAGTATGTTGTATGATGTGTGTTTAGATTTTTATGTAGAATGATTTCTCGATGTACGGACATTTAAGTAAAATGCTGCTTAATTTGCTAGAGGTTTGATTTAAAGTGAAAGTGAGTAATTTTATTATTTGTACATGACAAGGGGTTTTAGGTTTTTTTCCATATTGTTTACAATCTGATATAGTTTTGTTATGGTAATTCTTTTAACTTGATGAATTCCTATGGTTCAAGTGTATATGTTTTGAAATGACATGAACTGAGGCGCATGGTTCATCGCATTTTTGTGGTTTAGTATAATTGATTCGTCATGTTTAAGATTACTGAACGCACAAAATTGACTGTTCGCCCATTCAAATCATAATTAATAATTTTTGTAACCTGCTATAAATATGGAGACACTAGAAATCAGCAACAAGAACACCATCCAATCAGTCTCCTCACACTTTGGAGGTGAAGAGGAGGAAGATATTCCAGACATGGAGGAATATGAAGATCCTGATAACCTTATTGAAACAGATCCTGTAAGATGTCTAATAGTGTTTATTTGCAAAGTTCTCTGTTGCAAAGACCTGATGATGTTAGCATTAATCATGAATTAGGATAATTGATGTTGAGTGTATAATGCACAAATCATATAAATTGGGTATGAGAGAGATAGCACTCGCTGACCATCTTTCTGCATAAGATCATATTTTGTGTCATTACCACTAATGACAGATTCTTTCAGTTGACTTTAATTTTCTTGACTGTTAGTTTTGATGAAATTACGATAGAATGTTTAAAATTGGTGATAAATTAATGATAAATACACAAATAATATGAATATTAATTCTCTCTTCTATTATATGTTGCACTAGTTTATAATTCATAGTAATTACCTACCCATTCACCTTGCTACAAGCAACGCTTCAGTCTTCATATCTTGTGGCTCATGAACCTGATGATGACAATATTTTATGAACTCGAACATATGATTTTAGCATCACGTATGTTTTATTAACTCCCTTTTCTACTATAGAATACCAATGTTTTTATGGTGTTACTTACCAGGCTCCCATGTAAGAAGTTATGATATTTTCTCTAAGCAAATTTCAAATTTTCAGGTATGATAAATATTATCAAACTCCTCGTGTCTGGCTTACTGGATATGACGAGGTTAGTGACAGTAATTACATCTGTGTAGAAGCTGAAGCCCTTGAATTTTATATGATACAAACAGTTAGATTCTATTTAGCTTAGCTTGATTATACGATAGGAAGCTGCCAAGACTTTCCGGACTTTCAAGTGTGCAATATTAATTGATAAGTATTATTGGACTTATGACTACTTTAACAATATTGGTGATACAAGTGGAGTCTTTGTTGGAACAAAGTGGAAATGTTTTTGTTGACAACTTTCTACTGATTTAAGGTTTTTACTACCAGTGATGCAGGATGCATATTTTGTTTTTGACATTGAAATGTCTCTTTAAATTAAAAAATATATATATTTTTTAGTTATCAAATGTGATATTTAGTTAAAATGAATTAACCCATTGAAACAAATTCCTAAAGGTATAAGTGTCAGTTTCTTTCTTGATAATTCGTACTTTTCTTATTACTATGCAGACTTGTGTAATTTAGCATATATAGTTGAATTATCTGGCTATTTTTTATAGTCACATGACATAGATAGCAGAAGCCTATCTATACTTGTTTGTTATTTATAATTTCTTTTACCAAGGCACTATGCTATACTTGTCTTGTTTAAGTGAATTCTGGAAATATTTTCTTGGCTATTGTATTCATGTAAAATGGAGACTCCTTTCTTGGGTGTCGGAATTTAGAAGGGTGTTTAGTAGCTATTGCATATTTCAGTTTAGTAATTCAAGAAGACCTCGTCTGTAATAGAACAAGTACCTTGATATGTTTCTGGACGTGTGTTGATTCACTGTTATGTCTTAATTTTGTAGGAAAAGATTAAGGATCATCTCGACACATCAGGAGAGGGTGTTGATGAACCCAGACACCCTTCTAGTTGATCTTAATTAGGCGAGGCGAACCCAGACATCATAGTTGATCTTGGGGAGCTTTGTGCGACTATCTCAAGTGACCATGAAGATGGTACTCCAGTGACCGGTGGAACCAACTTTTAATTTGCTATTTATGTCTATGTGACTGTTTGGGAGATCTGCTTATGTTTTAAACTGTCTTTTGTTGTTATGTTAGTTTTATTACGTACTTAGTAAGATTATGTACTTTATGGTGCACCAGTTGTTATGTATTGAATCTGGTATGCATAATTATGGTTGTCAAGTTGGTTGTGGTATTTGGTTATCTAGGGATGCATATTTTCATATTTATGATTTTTTGTTGGAAATTGAAAAGTGTTGCCATTGATGCTATAAAGTGTTGGCAAAAAGGAAAATTAACGTGAAGAAATGTTGCTATCACTACTAAAAATCTGTTAATAGACATCACCATTTTTAACATCGATTAAAATAAAACCGATGTTAAAAATTAAATTAACATCGATCGTTTTAAAACCGATGTCTTTTAAATATTCAGACATCACTTCATTCATCAACCGATGTCTAAACGTTTTCTTAAAAATATTTAGACATCACTTCATTTATGAACCGATGTCTAAATGTCTACTTAAAAAAATAAATGCGCGCGGCCCTCTGAATTATTCCCCCCTTAGTTTTATTTTCCCCCTTCTAAGTTTCATTTGCCCGCTAATTTACCAAATCTGTTCCCCCTTAGCCCAAATTTTTTGTATTTCCCCCCCTCAATTCTAATACTACATTCAGACAAATTAAATCAAAATTATTAATTAAAACTAAAAACAAAACCCACCCTCTCATTCTCTTACTCTCTCGACTCACAGCCTCATCACTACTCCCTCAAGAACCCTAAATCTTAAATCTCGTCGTTATCTCTCTCTCTCTTTCTCTCTCTCTCTCTCTTCCTCTCTCTATACTCTCACCCTTCTCTCTCTATAATCTCACTCTTCTCTTTCTCGAAGCTCAAATCGACCGGAGATTGTTCGATTCAAAGCTACAAAACTGTGAACACAATCGATTTGTTTAAAGCTCGAATTGGTAAGTGGTTAATCTTGTGTTTGATTTCAATTAGTTCGATTTTGTTTTCAATTGAGAATTTTTTGAGCTCGAAACCCTAATTTTTTCAATTGGGTTATATAATTTACCTCTGCTTTATATGATTGGATGAGTATATAACTGTTTATTTTTCTTGTTAAAGACCTGGTTGCTCGTTAATTGGGTACGGTGCAGCTGTCGGGTTGGGTCCTCTTAGAGTTAATAAAAATGGTGGCCTTGACATCAATCCCCATTCTTGGAACAAAGGTGTTTTTTGTTTGGGTGAAGTTTATTTTTTTTGCAATATCAGAAAATTTTTGTTTTATTGATATGTCAAATATTACTCATGCAGAAGCAAATTTACTTTTTGTGGAGTCCTCAGTCGGAGTTGGTTTTTCTTATACTAATATATCATCCAATCCCGAAATACTGGATGATCAGTTTGTTGGTAGCTATTTATGCTCAAAAGGTGGGAGATATTTACATTGTTGATCTTAGGTTAGCTAACCATTTCATATTTATTTTTGTAGCCAAGGATACTTATTATTTCTTGATAAATTGGCTGCAAAGGCATCCACAATGGAGGATCCATGATTTTTATATATCGGGAGAGAGTTATGCAGGTAGTACATATATAACCAAAGCACTGCATTTTTATATTTACTACCATCTATTTCTGATATCCTCTACTGCTGAATGTGCAGAGCACTGTGTGCCTCAACTTGCAAATACATCTAAAAACACTTATATTAATCTTAAAGGCTTCATAGTATGTACCCCTTCATAGCTATATGGATGCTAAAAATGAGTTCAGTTGATGCAGAATGCCGACTTGGGACATTGATTACAATATTGGATTTTCTCTTGAACTGATTTAGCACATGTTTCTTTTTGCAATATTATTTTTGCAGATTTCCCTTGATTATCATTATTGCCACAGTCTGCACCTCCCAGTGGTACGTTTGCACGAATTTGCTATTATTTTCCTTGTGCAGATCCACAGTTAATTATTTGTTAATGTGTGCAGATTATTCAAGGTGATGTGCTTAAGGTGATGTGCAGTTATAATCTTTTAGAGGGAGTTTGCCATGAGATTAGTTGCTCAGCCAGGTGACGCGCTTTATTGTCGCCTCTCTGTAAACACTCAGAGAAGCAACTTATGTCTACTTGTGACAAATTGGTATTTTCAAGTTTGTGACTTAATTTCTAAACTACGATAATCCTGCCTACAATTGGTTTAGAATATATTTCATTTATTACTAGTAGGCAATAGCTAAAGGGATCGTCTGATTTAAAGTTTAAGTGTAACATAACTCTGTAGATTTGGAGAGATAAGATTTTAGTTGGAAGTTTAAGTGTAATTCTATAAATTTTTTGATGAAGATGCTGGTTTTTATGCTGTATACTCTTCTTTTTTTGTCTGTTGATACTTGTTGAATCAATGTAAGTAGTTAGTCAAGTTGAAAGCTCTGTTTAGTTAATCCACAGTTGCCGCTGAACCTGTGAGATTCTATCACCTACAGTTGGTGGCATGTAGGCTTTTTCTGTTACTGTAATTTAGTACACTACTCAGTCCTGTTGCAAGTTTGAGTTGGCTTTTCAAATTTTGTTGAGAAGATATCTTAATGCTTTAATTATATAACTACATGAAGCAGCTTTTCTTTATCGAGTATGTCTGAGCTGGGAACTTAAATGCATGTGGTAGTTCTCTACTTTAGTCTTGATGTTTCCCATCTGCTATCTCTGACTCTCTGTTCTTAGTTTTTGTGCCTATACTTACATTTTAGAGACCTAAACATTATTCAGTAAAACTTGTGTTGCTATCAGAGCCAATTATATGCATATTACGTAGTCAATGACCATTTCAAGAAATTTTGATCTTTCTACTGAAAAAATCATGTCATAACCGAGCAGTAGAAGTGAACCGTATCTACAAATTTTTATCGTTACTTTTCACTGAAAAATGGATGCAAAATTAGTCCTAATTAGTTTTAAGAATTCAGACCCTGATCTTGCATTCAGAAGACTCTTTGATTGCTAATGATGTACTAATCGATACTCTTTTGACAGAAGCGAGTGGGAGATGTATCTGCATCCTTTAGAAAATCTTTTGGAGAAAGCTGATGATACAAATGACGAAGACCTAGAGTTTAGCCTAGATGGAGGGTCAATCACAGCTATGACCCCAACCTCTTTCTTTAGTGCATGTTGGGAGAACACCATGACCCTAGACTTGCTCGAGTTTTTCTAGTTGCCTCCGAAGACATTCCTCCTCAACAAGTACTTCACATATTCTGTTTTCATATGATGAAATCATTTTGTAGCATAATGCCATAGTTGAGTCATAATCTTGATAAGCATGGAATTTGTCCAAGTTGCTACTTATATTGATTGGCTTCATTTACTAGCTGGACGTCCAGTCCAATTTACTATCATGGGAACTTAAATGCATGTGGTAGTTCTCTACTTTAATCAACAAACCCCAATTTTATCAAGTATGTAAGTGCCAGAGATAACTACATGAAGCAGCTTTGCTCCTCTCTCAAAGTAAGTTACATTATGAACAACTATAACTAGATTTACAAGTAGACGACGTGTCTAATCTTATTACTAAAGTCCTGTGGATCTCCACATTGTTTTGCTTATAAAACATTGTCTCTGTTAGCAGTAAACATATTTTATATTGCTTTTTCATATGGTTGTGTGCACTTGCAATGTTCATTTTGATTGCAGCCTTTACTAAATGATGTAGACTTGCTTGGATCCTTTTTTTCCTGATGTGATTGCCTTTACTGGCTCCTGATGTATGCCTTGCACTTAATATCATCATTGTAGGTAAAAGCTGAAGAAGTAACTACTAGGGTCGATGCACTTTTAGAAGAATTGAGAATGACAAAAATGGAAGTTTCAGAAGTACGTCGCAAAACAACAGTTGACAAAGCAACAGTTATTTCCAGCAAGGCAGTTACTGTAGGAACGTTAAAGAAAATCAGGTACAATTCTCCCTTTTGGTTTTCTTATAAACCAAACTACCGAGATTGCATTCTTTAGACAATTGTACTATCTCAGTTCTTTTTGTAAATAAAGGTTTATGAAAGAATTACAGAAATTCAAAAGGATGTACCACATAATAAAAAATATTTTTCAAGTTACAATGATATATTCTAGTTTAGTTGAAAGACAATTGTGCCCATTAAAATAATAAATCACAGGGGTTGAAAATAACATTTTTAGAGGTGTCACCATAAGCTTGAAGATAAAGACACTAGAAATGAAGTGACTTTGACTTGATCATTGCCATAAATCTGAGCTTTCTTTTCCTTTCATTTTATCACAATACATTTCTTTTTTGGCAAAGTCTGGAAAGTTTATCTGCAAGGAATCATAAAGCAGCAACATTTTCTTACCAAAACGACATAAGAACTGTGGCACGAAATTCATAATTTTTTATTAAAATTTTATGTTAGTACAGGGTGCTAGTTGAGTGCATGGATGATGTTGATGCGGATTTGCTGAAGAGTGTTGCAGAATATATTGTAGATAAATTACAAGATCCAGCAGCTGTAATTTTGGGATCTTGTCCAGGTAAATATCAGTTTTTCTTTTACTTACTCTACAGTTTTTCATTTCTATCTATCATGCAGCTACAACACTAACTGGTTTGCATTTTCTTATGACAACCTTGAGGAGTTTGCTGCATCTAGAACAGATTGGAGAAAAGCATCAAGACAGTATTCACAAGAACGATACAATAGTCTGAGCTAGTTTTTTTTTTTTTGCTAATTAGTCTGAGCTATTTTTTGTGGAGGCTGTTTTGCTAGTTTTTGTGGATTGATGTAGTAGTCATTCTTATTTTGGTATAGACAGCTTTATTATTGTAAGCCATTTTGGTTTACTTTGTACATTGACTTGTATATACTGAATTTCTTTGGTAATGATAATTGAGTTTTGGTTATTTTGGTGTGAGATTGAGTTTTTGCTTGTTTTCGGTATTAATTTGGTGCATATATATATATAGGAATACAACAAGAAAAAAAAAACATAACATCGTCTAAAACTAATGTCTATGGGACCTCAGACATCGGTTTTAAAAATAGGTAACCAATGCAATAGATATCTTCAGCATCGTCTAAAACCGATGTCTATGATCAAATTATACATCGGTTTTCTTTATATTTATCGATGTTAATAAAGGCTTAGACATCAATATTTGGAAAAAAACAGATGTTTTTGTCGAATTATTCTATGTTGGCTATATGTTAAATAACAGCTAAGACCTCTAATATAATAATTCAAAAGTTAACCTCATGCAGTTAACCCAAGAAGACAGTACATAAACATCAGAAATATTTTTAAAACTGATGTGTTATATGCTAATAGACATCGGTCAGAAACCGATGTCTAAACTTTCGACTTTAGACATCACCGACAAAGACATCGGTCATGATTTTTCAAAGACATCGGCCAGAAACCGATGTCTATTAGCATTTTTTAGTAGTGTATAGGCAAAAATTTGTGTTGCCATTAAAGTGGTCCCCACAGTGGGCCCAAAAGTGGGCCCCACTATGAGTCCCAAAAGTGGGTCCAACAGTGGGTCCCAAAAGTGGGGTCCACTGGCGGGACCCACTATTTTTTTTAAAAATGTTACACAAAGGCAAGATAATATTATGTTGCTAAAGACTAATAATAATGTTGCTATAACAAGTCTATGCCAACATTGAAACTGATGTTGCCATAGAAAATAAGAATGTTGCCATTGACCCCAATGGCAACGGCAAAAATAGCAACATCAGCAAAATGTTGCCTTAGGGGTTTTTTTGTGACAGCCCCAAATCCGGGGTCATGAATCCGGGCCATCACGGACCAATTTCCATTTAATATCAATATCTCTTGGGTCTTTTTTTTTTAACAATTAATATTTATGCAATTGATCCCGCAATAATACACACACACACCAGTCATATGCTCAGAGAACAACATTCACCATAATAAAAGTTTAGAATTTAACAGTTATTACAAACCCAGAATCATCTTTAAATACATTGCTGAATAATACTTCGATATGAAGCATTTCAACAACCAAAAGTTTCTTACATGTTTACACACTTAATTATACATAAAGCTACCAGGACCCGTTTGCCTCTACGCTACCTCAGGAATCGATGCTAGAGTGCTCTCAGAAGGTCGCCTTCCCCCTACCCTCTTGCGGGGCGTTCTGCGTAGAATCGGCATACCTAGCTGTATATACATAAGTAGCAAGAATGAGCTAAAATAGCTCAGCAAGATAATTTCTATCAACTAACATCAAAGGAAAATAATTATCATATATATATTAACAAGCAATTTTCAGTTATTATGGAAGGAAATTTTATTTTCGTTCAAGACATATACTTTTCAATTTTCTTTGTACGAAAAGAAATATATAATATTATAATCTCAGTCTCTCTTCTAATATCATATAATATCAGTTTCTCTTCTTAAGTGCTATGACAATCATTATACCATCTCAGTATACTTTTCTAAGATAATATGAAACCTGAACAAATCTTTCACTATCATCTTCTCATTTCCTTCTTAGGCAACAATTATATAAATTAATATAAAATCAGTTTCTCTTCATCTGTAATAGTGATTCCATCTTCTCATACCATTTTTCTGTTTTCAGTATAGAAATCTGAAAACCATTTTCCAAATCTTTCTTTTAAGTTTTGGGGATATCTGCTGGCGCCAGATACGTAGGACGAGGATCAGTCGCCTGACCGTATCCGCTCTCTGTTTACTACTAGTAGAAGGGATGACCCTACCTGGTATCAACCCTGGAGGAAGGCTACCTGCTACATCCTCCCTTGGCATCTTCGTGCCGTAAGAAAATATTGAATGCTGGACTGTGCCACTCCCACACAGCCTCTTACGCTTACTGTTGCAATCCCCCTTTTCAAATCATTTTTCCATTATCAAATACCATGTCACATTTTCCATTTCCCTTCACATTTCCATTCACATTTATCATTTCCATTTCCATTTATCATCACCTTTAAAATTATATATCATAATACTTTGATTATGACTTAGACATCTCCTCTATATGCCATGAAATCAATATGCTCTTATATACATAAAGTATTCCATTTATTTTAGAAGTATTAAATAATACTCAATAATATCTATCACAACATTTAGAAAGAATATTTTTTTAAAATAATATTATAAATTATATAACCCTAGATAATAACTGATACCATTCCTTTATATATATCTCTAGATAACAACTGATATCATTCCTTTATATATATCTCTAGATAACAACTGATATCATTCCTTCATATTCTATTAATCATAAGGCATGTTCACTTCATGCATAATCATCTCCATGTATATCCATATCCATCTCATACTCATATCCATATCCATATTCATATCATATCATACTCATATACCTCTCCTTTTAATGTCAATAATCAAGGAAAACAAATTCTTAACAATATAGTCACAATATCATCACATATATATATTCCATGAATCAAGTTTCTTTAAAGATAAATAATTTCTAAGTAGGGATAGAAAAGATCTTGCCTCGGTTTCGGTATCCTGACGGTATGGCTCATGTCTCTTCCGGAGTTTCTATAAACAAAAAAGGACCGTCGTTAGAATACCACATCTCTTACTCACCTCACTCTTGTCTAACAATACCCTTGACACTTTTATATATGTTTAACATATCACTAATGCCCCAAAAGGTTCAAGAACTTAATCACTTTTAAACTCAATCGAAGTTTCAGGGGTTTTTACCATTTCCCCTAACGACCACACTTAACTGTAAAAATTCCCAGAAAATATGGATTTCGAATTTTACCATAAGGCCAACTGGTAATGCTTCTTTGACTACCCTGATACCATATCCCAAAATTTTACAATTTTTAAAAATATCTAAGTAGGGTAGTTATAGCCTCAAAGTTAACACAATTACGGTTTCTCGGTTTTCGAACGTCTTTCACTAAAACTGGCTTTTCTCCTAAACCGTTCATCAGATTTTAACGCACTTTATATCAAAACGATCTATGAACCAAGATCTATCATCTCATGGTCACTTGGGAGTCTGGAAAGTAAGGTACTGTATGGGTATAGGGTCCAAAAACAGGGCAGTTTCTTGGTCTAACGAAAATCGGACATTATAACGGCTATATTTTCATACTTTCCAAAATCAAACTCCTCCAAATCAATCATCCACCTTATACACCATCACCTACACCATGTGGTCACCTTACCAACCATGGTTACAAGCACATACTCCTTCCATATTCAACTTTAATCACTTACAAACACTTATAACATCATAATCATAACATTTATACCACTTAATCACTAAACACAACCATATCCATCATAAATATAAAAGGGAAAGCATATTTATACCTTCTTGAAGCTTTGACAACACTTAACAATGCTTGGGATATCCTTAAACAACCTTATAATAGCTTGAATCAACTAAAGGAATCATAAAAACAAAGTTAGTTTCTTGAAATTACTATTCATCCATCAACTTCCATGATTTTATTACCTTATCAAATGATGTTGGATGGCTATGAAACTTTGTGGATCATCTTATCTAACCTCCAAGAAGCTCCATGATTTTTCCTTAGATTTGTAGTTGATGTTTGCTAGGGTTTTTATTTTTTATTTTTCTTCTTTTTCTTAGCTTTGGCCGAATGTAAGAAATGGGTGGGGGAGAGGTTTCTTGCTTTTGTTTTGATCTTATCTCATCTTAATCTTGCTTAATCTAGAGTGTTATGGAAGCCTTGGAAAGATATTTGTGGTTTAAGCCTAGCAAAAGTACTAATTTACCCTTAAAACATATTAGTGGACAATGATGTCATCTTGATGATCTAATAATCTCTTTTCTTGTTTTTCTAAGTATTATGCTAATAATCTTGGATAATAATAATGTGGTATGTATCCTTGTTATATTACTAATCTTGGTTGCTTGGTTTCCATACTCGTCTAATTGTGGTTCGTTTCGAATATACCTCATTATCTCAGTGGTTCTGAAATCATTTAACAATCCAAATTCCTTTGGTATTCTCTTAACTTAATAATCCCCTGGTTTAATCTAAATTCACTAATCCCTCAATATATAATTCTTATAATATGTTCATGCTCCTTAATATCCAATAGAAGCTCTTTAGAAGTCAAAATCCTCAAAATCCATATTCAGGAATTTCTGAAATCTATCGTCATTTCGAGTCACTAAATTTCATTGTACAATACTAATATGGTTTCTGTCTACTCATTTTCTGTTTCCATTATAGAGTACCTACATATCTTTTCCCTAAATCCTCAAAATTTACTATTCATGTGATCACTGTAGCATTGCTAAAGTTAGGGTTATTACATTTTTGGCGCTACAGCAACATATTTCAGGCCTACGGCAATACTTTTTCGGTGTTGTCGTAGGCCTTTTATGGTATAGTGTTTCTGGCGATGACCCGCGCGCCCGCGCTCTCCCATAGTGTAAAAGCCGCGCGCCCGCGCGCATCTGAAATTTTTGACTTTTCTCACGCGCACCCGCGCGCATCTATAGTTCAACTTGGGCGCGCCCGCGCTCCAAGTACTGTTCATGCACACTGAATTTTTCCTTATGCTATTTTTCTCCTCCGTTTTAATTGCAACTCCCAGCACTTGTTCTCGTGACTTTAAAAACATCATTTAATTGCTGAAACTCCATATCTGCACCTAGAAACTGGTCCTACACAATTCTCACAAAAACACATTAAAACACACCAATACTTGAGATACAAGACACCAATTTAAGCCGAAATAGAATGATCCAAGTGGATATAAATCCACTTATCACACCCCCAAACTTAAACCGATGCTTGTCCTCAAGCATAAACAAATAAAACTATCTACACTAACTAGTACCACTTCCGTAGGTGATCACGGTTGCATTTGGCAAATGCAACAAGCCCTTTAAACCCCTAGGCAGCCCTAGTGGACGAGTAAGGTCTCGTGAGGACCTATAGTGAATGTACCCACAAAATCCATTAACCTAATGCAATGCAATGCATGAATGCAACTAATATGAAAATGCAAAGATCCCCTCAAACTTACCAAAACCAGCTAACAAGCAAATATCTCAAAGAATGCAACAAATCCAAGTAGAGCTCGACTAAGTCCCCGTATACTAGCAATACATGAACAGAAACGTGCGTGTGTGCGATGCTCATCAGAAATACTTCCAAAACTAGGTCAAAAATCATACATATCCTTCGCCAAGATAATCACAGGTTTATAAACAGAATAGATTGTAGACACTTCATAACCTAGGAACACCTCCATCCTTATTCAAGTTAGCCAGAAATTCATGCTTTATTATTACACTACGACACATAATACTATATATAATACGCATGCTTATTTAACCGTGCAATGAATGAGACCCCAAAAGGCTTATACAATAATACCCATGTAGCGAGTGTTAGGTCAGCAATCCCAAACCACAAGGGCTTTAGGTTACTAGGACTAAGTCCCCTCAGACTTAATTACTCGAGTATTAAATAAAGAGCTCACTCTGGTTAATTTTACATTAAACAATTGAACTTTTGACTTTTTTTTTCTTCTTCTTTTTTCTCTTTTTTTTTATGCAATCTGGAATGAGCCTTTCTCATTTCCAACCCTAGACTACTCATATAAATATGAGCCGGCTACTAGCCATTTGACACCTAGCCAACAACTAGCATGAAATCCCTGGTTTCCCCCAAACTTAGACTTTAGTGTTCCTACACCATCAAGGGAATAACAAAAATTCTAAATATAATCAAGTGATTAAATCTCAAAACATCCAAACAAGCATGAGCCTAACCTAGCCCAAAAGCACCCAAAGAGACTATGTAAAAGTTTTGTTCCCGTAACATGCAAGTCAATTTCATAGGAACTATAGATCAACCCTCTACTCATCATTACCACACTCAATTAAACATCTACCTACCAATCATAATCAGCTCGTCCTAAGAGATCATGAATTATGCATGCCATGAAAATGCAACTAAAATGAACTCACATGTATAAAAACAAAATAACAGAATGCCCTATATGAAACAAACGTAGATAATACGAACATAAATACATAATTTACTACTACTAATATGCAAAGCATGAAATCCTACATGAACACATAATACAACAACAATTACTAATCCCCCAAACCACCCCCAAACTTAAAATATTCAATGTCCGCATTGAATAGAAGTAAATACAAGGGATAGTAGGAAACATACCTAAAAATACCGAAACACGTGGGTTGCCTCCCACGAAGCGATGTCGTTAACGTCATTTAGCCGGGCAAATATGATTCAAATCATGGTGGCTCGAAGATCGCAGTCGACTTGTCCTTAGCAGAAGTACCATTCACCCATTGTCTAACAACCTTCTTGCTATCTTCCCACATCTTTTCTAAATCAAACTTCACTTTGCTTCTTCCTCCAATCGACTTCTTCTTTTTCTTCTTCACACCTCTAAGGTGTTTATCCCTTTCAGTTGATTGAACCACACACTCTTCAATCTCATTATCCATGATCAACCTTCTTAACACATTATCTTGACACACTTTAAAAATCACCAACTCATCATTCAGAAGGACATATTTCAAATGAGATGGAAGTTTTCCAAGCTTGACATTCGAGAGATCTCGAACTCAAGAACTGTCAATGGAATCACTGATGGGATGCTTTAGCATGTGTGTGTCCGACTTTCGCTCAATAACTGATCAAACTTCTTTATCTGACCCGTATCAACTATTTCTACACTACAACACTCTTCATCCTCTGTTGGAAATTTCATGGCCTTGAACACATTAAAGGTGACATTCTGATCTTGCACCCTCATTGTAAGCTCTCCTTTTTGCACATCGATCAAAGTACGACCCGTAGCTAGAAAAGGCCTTCCCAAGATTATGGGAATCTTCTTGTCTTTTTCGAAATCTAGAATCACAAAATCGGCAGGAAATATGAGCTTTCCTGCAAAGAGATGTTAGTTGGCTTTGGCTCCGGTAGACCAAGTTGCTTGAAAACAGACAAGGGCATGAGATTAATACTAGCTCCCAAATCACATAAGCATTTGTCAAAAGACAACTTCTCAATGGTGCATGGAATTATAAAGCTTCCTGGATCCTTAAGTTTAGGAGGCAATTTCTGTTGCAACACCGCACTGCACTCCTCTGTCAATGCCACTGTTTCAAATTCTTCCAACCTTCTCTTCCGTGACAAAATATCCTTCATGAACTTTGCATATCTCGGCATCTGCTCCAATGCTTCAACAAAAGGAATGTTAATGGACAGTTTCTTGAAAACATCCATAAACTTTTAAAACTGTATCTCTTGACTTTTCTGCACGCGTCGAGGAAATGGAGGAGGAGGATAGATCTGATTATTCTTTGTAGATTGCTCCGGAGTAGACTTTTCAACAAGTTTCTTGCTCTTCTCACCATCAAGTGGCTCAATTACCAAGTCAGATTTTTCAATTCCGGGCACTACTGATTTTTCAACCTGCTAATTCTGAACATCTTCATCTTCCTTAGTTGCTGATTTAGGATCCGTTGTAACCCTTCCTGATCTCAAAGTAACTGCCTTCACCTATCATGGACTTCCCTCTTGCCTGGATTAACCTCTGTATCACTAGGAAGAGTTCCTTGTGGCCTACTAAGTAAGGCACTTGCGAGCTGTCCCATCTGGTTCTCCAAGGTCTTTTGAGAAACTAACAGGCTTTTAATCATCATCCTCAACTCATCCATTTCTGATTTTTCATTAGAAGATTGCCCCACATTAGCCTGGGTTTGTTGCTGAAATCCCGGAGGTTGATATGGTTGCCTTGGAGCATACTGCTGTTGATAGCCCTGGTTGAATGGCCTTGATTGTTGTCCCTGAAACTGCTGCTGATAGGGCTGCTGAGGTTGTTGAGCACCTTGGTTGTTGCTCCAGCTGAAGTTAGGATGATTACTGTTGTTTGGATGATAAGTGGCTGGAATTGGTGCAACAGGTCTCTGGAAATTACTTATGAATTGTGCCGATTCAGGAGAAATAGCACACTGATTCGTCTCATGTGCGCCCGCACATGGCTCACAAACACTAGCAACCTGCTGAACTCCATAATTTGCAAGAAAATCCACCTTCATAGTCAACGCCTTCAACTGAGCTGCAATAGCTGAAGCCGCATCCACTTCAAAAATACCTGCTACCTTGACTTGAGATAGTCTCTGGGTTGGATTCTGATATTCATTAGCAGCAATCGTCTCAATAAGTTCATAAGATTCATCATAGCTCTTAGCTCATAGAGCTCCTCCTGATGCTGCCAACCCATTGTAGAAACTATTAATAAGCATCCAATCAGGCATGCCATGATGTGGACACCTACGAAGCATCTCCTTGTATCGTTCCCAAGCCTCACACAAAGATTCTCCAGATTGCTGTTGGAATTGAGTTAGTTGGTTCCTTATTGCTGCAGTTTTCGCCATAGGGAAGAATTTAATAAGAAACTTCTGAGCAAGATCCTCCCATGTAGTAATGGAACCAGGTGGTAGAGAGTGTAACCAGCCCTTGGCCTTATCCTTCAGAGAAAATGGAAAAAGTCTCAACTTGATAGCATCATCCGACACACCATTGAACTTGAAAGTATCACAGATCCCGATAAAGTCCCGAATATGCATGTTAGGATCCTCTATAGAAGCACCCCCAAACTGAACCAAATTCTGTAGCATCTGAATAGTGCCCGGTTTGATTTCGAAATTATTAGCGGTAATCGCCGGTCTGATAATACTAGACTGGATATCATTGATCTTTGGCTGAGAATATTCCTTCAAAGCCTTAGCTGCTGCTGCATCTGCCATCTCTACTGTAGTTTCATATTCCTCTTTCTTATTCTCTTTATTCTCCACAAGATCGTCTTCCGCCAGTGCTTCCAAACAAGCTTGTAAGCGTGTTCGCATACAAACTTAAGTACCTGAAACACCACGAAACAAACAAACTAAGTAAGAAATCCGAGTCAGTGAACGCTAACGACCACTATTGACAAGCACATAAACCAAAAATAAAACACCGATGATCCCCGGCAGCGGCGCCAAAAACTTGTTAACACAAAATCACGAAAGCGTACGTGGTCACAAGTAATATAGATATAAGTCAAGTTCGTTCCCACAGAGATCTTGGTTTTTAATTCAGTTTAGTACCTATGCAACAATGTATGGTTTTAATTCACTGCTAAGACAAATAAAAGGATTGGATTTTGATAACTATAATTAACTAAGGAAGTAAATTAATAACTAAGAATTAACTAACCAATGAAAATTGAATCGAATTACTTATATGAGAATAAACATGGAATCCTAACTTCATTATCTACTTCACTTAGAGTTGCAGCCTTTAATCAATACATGCGATGGTTTTGATATCTGATCGAATAACACGAAACAAGTAAAAGTTACCTCTCGGTATACTAGTACCAAACTACGCATACATCCACAAAAGAGATAGAAGATGAATAGACACCTATTATGTTTAGATCCTATATCTCTATAGAATTTGAAAACATAAAGGTTTAAGCACAAGTTATCCACTTTGATCACATAGGGTAGCATAATATCTCTATTTACGCCATAAATCATGATGTTAAAACATCAACCTATCCTATGCTAGCATGGAAAGTTCTAAATCTCAAGATCCACTCTCGTTTAGCAAGAGATTAACAAATTAGATGTTAGCTACGCATCTAAATACATGAAACACAACCATACGAGGATATCAAGAATTCACCACACATAAATCTTTAAGGCATACAAACTACTAAGCTACATAGATAAATCCGCTAGGATCCCACGACAACGATTAGTTCATAATTGAACCTTTCATCACCATGGGAATTGATGAAAACATGGTAATGAACAAGATAACAAAGATGAATAAATCAATAATGTCACAAGGTTTAGAGAACAAATCCGTGAAAGTAACAAGCATCCAAAAGATACGCCTAACAAAGGAATCCAAGAAAACTATGTCTAGATCTTCTTGTTGTCACAATCCTCGCCTTGGCTTCTCGATCTCGTGCTATGAACGAATTGGACTGAACTCTGGTGTGTAGATGATTGTGTAGGTGATGTTTTTGATGTCCCCCAAGGTGTGTATTTATAGCCCCAAATGTTCTCTTTTCCAAGTAATTACCGTCTTTGAATTAGAATAGAATTCCGGCAATTTCCGTTCTTGAATGGATTAGAATTGCAATTCCCCTGTTTAGAACTGATTCTGGAAGCTTCTGGTCGTCCAAAACAATAGCCATATTGAATAGGAAAAGAAACACGACAATTTCCTCTTTAAAATTGAATTCCAGGAAGTTTCTGGCGGTGACCCGCGTGCCCACGCTCTCCCACAGTGTAAAAGCCGCGCGCCCGCGCGCATCTGAAATTTCTGACTTTTCTCACGCTCACCCGCGCGCATCTATAGTTCAACTTGGGCGCGCCCGCGCT
This sequence comes from Kitagawia praeruptora, assembly GCA_037693485.1. Classification (NCBI taxonomy): domain Eukaryota; kingdom Viridiplantae; phylum Streptophyta; class Magnoliopsida; order Apiales; family Apiaceae; genus Kitagawia; species Kitagawia praeruptora. The sequence goes on along the minus strand of CM075354.1, from coordinate 102,773,525 downwards.
CCAAGTACTATTCATGCACACTGAATTTTTCCTTATGCTGTTTTTCTCCTCCGTTTTAATTGCAACTCCCGGCACTTGTTCTCGTGACTTTAAAAACATCATTTAATTGCTGAAACTCCATATCTGCACCTAGAAACTGGTCCTACACAATTCTCACAAAAACACATTAAAACACACCAATACTTGAGATACAAGACACCAATTTAAGCCGAAATGGAATGATCCAAGTGGATATAAATCCACTTATCAAGGGGTCATGTAGGTAATGCAAAACATTACAAACAATTAGGCTTGTTATTAGATGTATTCAGGCATGCCTTTGTGACTAACAAATTCATATCAGTTGCTAAACTTAAAATGGGGGCTTGAGGTTGCTTACGAACAAAGGTTCTCGTCCTTTCAATGACATACTTATCCATCAACTTCTCATTAGTAAGCTAACTTGGTAAATTAAAGACATAAAATTAGGGAAGAACTTGGTAAATTCCATCCATAGGCAAGTAGCCTCAATCAACAAGCAAATATAACGAAAGATAAAATTCAATAATTTAGTAACTAAATCAGTAATTAAAAATACAATTTACGAATTATAAAAATAAGGGTTATAATTAAAGCAGATGTAACATCCCAAGTCCGACAATATTAATTCTGATTATTTTAATGGGAATAAGATTTATTGCAACTAAATTTCGAACCATTTTGGAGATAACGAATAATTTAGAGATCGAATTGATAAATTGTGAATTTTGAGGAATATTTTATTTTACTGGTTAAAGATTTAATTATTATGTCAAATATTAATTATTTGACGTTAGATTATTTTTAGGATTTATTTCCGGGAATTTGCAAGTGAACTCGTAATTATTTAAAATACGAGATTTTTGGAGATTTGACGACTTTATTTTATTAAGTTAAGTTGTATAATTATTTTTGGAAATTTGGAAAATAATTGTTTTAATGAAACAATTACAAGTGGAATAGAAAGGAGATATAAATGAATAAGTGGTGTTTTAATTGGGTTCGGA